>JBBPDH010025941.1:0-10581 GCA_037974565.1 Clupeocharax schoutedeni
GTGTCCCCGTTAACAGACGAGCAGCAACTGAAGGCGAGAATGGCCGGTCTGACTAACCCCAACATAAAGGGCATTACAGTAGTCCAGACGGGTTGTAATAAAAGCATGCACTCTTGCACAATGATTTCACAGCATATTCACACATTCACATTTCAGACTCTTTAATTGAAAGCATGATTGCTTTCTGAAGGTAATAATGATTAATTTGGTATTTGTGCAATTTTGAAGAAAAAGCACTCATTTTAGGACCAACTGCATCATGTTATTGGTATTTAATCCAGGGTAACTCAAACAGAATACAGAAATGAAACCACAATATGCTCTTTACACCAAAGCAGACTGTGGTATCATGAGTTCTACATTTGTTTTGTGTGTGTGATCTGGTCGCATTAATATGTAAACAGTCACTCAGACTGCCCTGATGGGAAATGTCCAGGTCTAGAGAAACATGCTGAGTCATGGCTGTTCACAGCAGTGGTGATAAGAATGAGTCACCTAAAGAGTCTCTAAAAGTGACCTCACACAAAGTTTTTAGATGAAATAGTTATGAATACACTGTCTGAGGCACCGTTTTACAGCTCTGAGATCAGGTTTTGACCTAAAACATAAAAGCCCCACTATTACATTCATCAACATTACGTATAATAACTTCAAAAGGTTGTAGGTTAGTTGGTTGTTTCGGATGGTAAATAAAATAGCTATATTTGTACTGTAGATATAATGACCTCTGGTTCCTACCATTATCACTGTAAACAAACCATACATTTTTCTTCAATGCACCATTTCAAATCGGAATATCTTTGCTTACTTCCCCCTTGACTGAATTAAAATCTGGAAAAACTGGGGGAATTCCCCTTAAATGACATCTTCTTGCTGTTTATACACATATGACAACAGCCTTCAAAGCTGGTTTGAATTTGAATAGCATTTTCCCTATGGTGATACTCATATACACATGCATATTATAATATTTATTTATTGCATTTTGATCCCTGAAGAAAACAAACACTCACCATCAATTCCGTGAAGGATCCTCTTGTTTCTGGCTGGGGGTGTGGAAGTGAGACCATTTGTGGGCAGTAGACATCTCACTTTCTCAGGACAAAAGTGGAGCAGCAGCAGAATCACCAGAGTGACCAGGAAACCCATCAGCAGCAGCAGAGGGACCACTATCACTTCCTGCTCATACACACGGATCTCTGCAGAACAAAAATACAGCAGTGAATACAGGAGGACAGTTTCTCTGTAGATAGAGTAGATACATAATAAAGCATTTCTGACCCAAATGCCTCTGGAGATAATTACTATAGTCATTTATGAGACTACATAACATATTGACAGACTTCAATATCTGTAACTTCGGAACTATGGGTTTCAATGAAATGGGCTCTTTAAGTCATTCCTATTTTTCAGAGTGTCTATTCAATGGAGCATTTAAAAGGACTGAAGGTGTTTGTTGATGTGGGTTACTCACCACAGAGTGTGTCCCCTGTATTGCACTTTGTGTACTGTGCTGTACTGTTTGTTGTTGTGGACGCCATCCTGCTGGAGTCCCAGAGGAAGGTTTTGCCGCTCAACACAGTCTTCTCTTTGTCTCATCAGAAATAAATCATCATCTTATTAGGAGATTATTGACATCTGACATCTGACTTGTTTCTCCCTTTGGAAAAAAAAAATAAAGACAGACAATAAATTGAAGGTTTTTTTTTGCTATTTTCATTGTCATCTCAGTTTTCTTGGATCTCCAAACTGTTTGACTTTGGTATCAAGTACTTGAATTTGATCACAAGACATAAATCAGAAATTGTACAAGTTTCAAGCCAAACAACTTTTCTTTTGGGTGTCAAGATCTGATTTTATCCTCAATGTAGCCATTTTCAGTTGCATTGGAAGTTGTCTTGTCTCGTTTAGTTGCTCTTGTGTTCTTTCTTCTAGCTCTTTGTCCTGTCTGCACTTGAGGTCTTGTGTTCTGTTCTGCTCTTGTGTTGCACCATGGTCCTGGAGGAACATTGTTTCATTTTTACTATGTGCTTAACTATCTGATTACTTGACTTGATTGAGGAAGCTGAATTTTACAAGCATGAAAAAGGGTCAAAATCTCACACTGGTGTAAAACTGAGCTCAGTTATGTCTAGGAGAAATAGGCTGGACAAAGACGAGATCTTATTCTGAGTTTCCCTTTCCTCTGGGTTGTCATGTATTTAATTACTCAGAGATATGATTAATTATCTGGTGAAGCAAACAAACTGGACAGATGTCTTTGTTAAACCTGTAGCAGCATGAAAAACAGGATATACCTCCTGTTCACATTTTTGCTTGGTTTTCTGTCTGAATGTTATCAGTCCATTTAAGAACACGACCGAATGAGAGTTTCAAACAGGGAAGTCAGAGAATGGCAAACGTAACACTAAAGAAAACATTTCTTAATCTCTTTTAAAACATCCCACTCAACTTTAAAGCCATGCTGTTTCCATCAGTGTTTGATTCAGCTACGCATCCGTTTTACTCCACTTCTACAATGATTGCAGACTTTTTTACTGAAAGCATGATTCTGAAGAAAGTCCATTAATTTCAGGACCTACTGCATCACATTACTGGTGTTAAATCAATGAAAACTAAAACAGAAAACAGAAAAACAAAAACACAGTGTGTCTTCCACACCAAAGCAGATTGTGGTCTTGTCTCATGGGTTCAAAATTTGTTTACTATGTGTGGTCTTATTATAAATGTGCTGTCTGATGAATGAGAAACTGTTTTATGGTTGTTTTGAGATGAGAAAAGCATGGCGCATACAGGCCAAACAGCTCTTAAATAGTTCTCAAAGAAAGCATTTTCTTTTAAGATGTGGTGCCGCTAGCAGTCCTGGGATTCAAACCTTCTGTACATATATATAAATATTTATAATGGAACTCTTCATACCATGTCACTATTATGATTTTACTTCTATCTCCTCTGTTGGTTTAGACCAAAGACGGGATGGGATTCGTTGCCCTCACAGACCCTGTCGCTGGTTTTTGGTTTGGAGATACAACTTTGCCTTTGTCCAAATCTGTAAACTCATTCACAGTCTCTACTGCTAAATCATCTTGGTTTGGCTTGGTGGGGACAAGCAGAGCAAATCACTTTCATATTCCTGCAGCCCTTTCAGTAGATTACCATGTTAAAAAAATTACATTTCACCAGTTTTCTCTGGTGAAATGTTTGTTTGCTGTGAATGGTTTGGTGGCGTAACACTGTGATTTCTAAAGCTGAGCTTGGGGGTGGAGTGGATTTATGTGCTGATATGGTGTATTAATGTTGTGCTTAATGCTGGCATTGCTTGGTCTCTGTGTTTACTTAGCTCTGACTCAGACATGGCACTCCAGCTCGATTCTGTCCAGTCCTATCACTCCAATCGATTCTATCACTTTCCTTTGTTTACCATTTATGCACAAAGTAAAGTAAAATGAACCTTACAGTTATGCATCAACACATCACAGCACACAGTGTGAACAATATGAAATTCCTTCTCTGCATTTAACTCATTCATCAAGTAAAGTAGGGGGTTGCCACCAATGGGGGCGAATGGGGAACAGTGTGTGGTATCTTGGTACCAGTAGCAATTCTGGGATTCATACCAACAACCTTCAGATCAACTCCCTAATCGCCAGGCCCCAGAAATGTCAGTGTACATAGATATTGTTTTACACTGAGCACTTTTCCTACAGTTGTCAGGAATTTGCTGATAATTGTGATAAAACCTGAAAACTACAAGTGGCTCTCCTTTCACTTACAGGTCCAAAAGTAGATCCAGAGTTTAAAGAAAAACAGCAAGAATCATGCAAGCAAATAACCTCCAACCAGGCAAATCACACCTGAATTAATACTGAACACCATCTCAAAATTCAACACTTCGTCCTAAACAAGCTGCTGTAACCTAAAACCATGTTGGTTGCTGATGCCAAAAAGAGCAAGAAAGTGTGTCATCAAGACAAAGACATAAGTGGAGGAGTAAAAATCAGTAATCTGACCAGACAGAAATCCAGGTTCCTTTTGTATCCTGCTTATAGAAGAACCAGAATTTGGAGCTGGAAAGTCTGAGGAGCCATTCTGTTTGGCATGAAAAATGTTCACGTGGCACAGTGTATCTCTTCAGAACTACAGTTCATCCACAATGCTAGCAGGATAATACACCCACATGTATACACATGTATAGATCATTAAAGGACATGAGTGGGAAACTGAGTAGACTTGAAATTGAGTAGAAATTCAGAGACCTGCACAGTCACTAGAGCTCATTCCATTATATGAGACAAGGAGGAAAAGACTGTTTACACCAATAATGTGCACCCATCCAATTAGCAGCAAAGCTGTCATTTCTGCACAACACATCCAGCATCTTGTAGAATCCATAAAATGACACTAAAGTACCACTATCAACAGTATTTAAAAAATCTAAGAAGGAACATGTTCACTGGTCATTTCTGACCAGACAATAGCAACCTCTGGTTCACTTCACCACCACCGTAATTGGTTGCAATTATTTAATATCAAAACAACACTGTGAAAATGGTGTAAAAATGCATCTTTGAAATTGCACACAAAGACAACATTTCTGTCGTTAAAGTAAATCATGAGGCTTGATGCTCTTCACTATTACTGTACGCTATGTTATATTGAAAATATGATATATAAAACTAAATAACCCAAACAGCATTAGTTTTCAAAACAAGCAAAATACCACAGAGAAAAAAATACAATAATACCCTGTAAACCCAAACAACATGAACCTGAACAACTGGATCTCTGATTCCGGGTGGAACTCAAAATGTTTGACAGGAGCAGTGAGATCATCAACCCATCAATCAGTGAGTCTTGATCCACAAGGACTTTTTGGTTGTGTGTGTTGAGTGTGAGTTCAAACATCTGCATCACAAAAGCAGTGATCTAAATAATGGCTGACTGAGTGAAACCAAAGTGTGAGCCAATCTGTGTACTGTGAGCTTTTAGGCCATTTAGATCAGTGCACAGAGGATAAAATACAGCGTCAATGTGAACCCCAGTGTACACACTTCAGCTGTGATAAAAAGTGGCAAAATACACAAGAGATCCCTGTGATCCCAGTAGGATGTTATGAGGCAGTTTTGTGCATCAGTCACAATATTTTTCCTAAAGGTCCTCTAATATACCTGTCTGTCTGTCTAACCAATCTGTCTGTCTGTTTGTCCCCAACAAGTCTATCAAATCATCTAGGGTTCAAAGAGAATCATGAATCTACATTTTTTTGTTTTTTATTCTCTAGATTTTTTACATGAAGCAGCGGTCTCTTCTTTCTTTGTATTGTAAATTGTCAAGATAAATGGAGAAAAACTCTAAAATTACATTGAATAAAAACTACTTAAATTACATTAAAAATAAAGTACTTTTTCACCTTCTAAAATAAAAAAAGACATGTGGAGCATCTCAGAAATGTAACTTGAGTGAAGGATTAATTTGAAGAATCCTACTCCTTTTTTTATAAAAGCGATAGGGAAAAAAAAAATCACCCAGCGGGATTTTTGACAGGTACTGTAGACCTGAGGGTGAAGGCAACATGATCTCGGACAGGCAAAGGCGTAATGGAACCTAGAAAGTTCTTACATTCTGCTTGTGTTTCCTTTCTTCCAGGAAAAAGAGAACACACATGCCTTGAATTCCCAGCACAAGGTTCAAGACTGCAAATGTACTGGTGCCTTATACACACATGTACAGATGCACAGAGAGAGGGTAAAAAACTTGTCTGTGCAACACGATCCAGCTTATTTAACTGCACAATAATGGACACACCCTGGGCTTCCAAGAACAATACAGCAGCAAATCTTCACTGCTCATATGTGTGTACATGCATTTTATTGGTACTGATTTTAACTGAAAAATGTGTCGTGTTCAAGCATTGAAAAGAGGCCATTTATATCTTAGATGGATTTTAAACACAAACGGAAAGACTGCAGTCTTTTCTTTTATCTTCTGTGTTATGATGGCCGGACCTGTCTGGCTGCATTTTTCATTAAAAAAAAACATGCCAATACCTCAGACACACACCCACAGGTCTATTAGTGGAGAGCAAAAATAAACTGGAACCCTGATTCATCAAATGTAGTAGCATTTCTAAACACTTATTCCAACAAGTATATTCCAACAAGGAATAGATTTTGTTACTATTAAAACCAGTGTGTTCAAACCTATTTTATGCACCAAGTAATGTTTTAGTATGTTGTTAACACACAGTGTTGAATGTGTACACAGTGCACTCACAAGATAGGTGTCACTTGTCTTACCTGTGGGTCACCTTCCAGTCTCAAGGACTCATCTCCAGTCTGTCACTCTCCATTCAGTATTTTCCTCTCAGCTTTGTCCCTCTTTAAGTCTGGCTGTGTTTCTACCTCTTTATAGATCTCTTTTTAACCTCCTCCCCACCTGCAGTACTGTATCATTCTCCCACGTTAAGCCTCGCTGTTTGGTCAGGTCACACCTTCATTAGAGCTTTAGCCCCGCCCTACCCAGTCAGCAGCTCATGACGTGGTGAATTATTAACAAACGCCATTTGTCTTAATGACTCCTAACACACTGTCACCTTTTTCATCCTTTCCCACTACAGTCCACTGCTCCTTGATAAACTTGTCTCTCCGACCCTCAGTCCCACCCTACTCTTTCTCCTGCTGTCAAGTCCTGTCACTTTTGGTCTTCCCTTCTGTGCTTCCAGCAGAAGATCCTTCCTGGATCCTGTGGCCTCTTTTGTCTCGTTAAACAGGTCCCTCCACTTTTCATCCAGTTCCATTACCTGCTCATCTATTCTTTTAGCATTTCTAACATTCCTATTCTTGCTCTGTACCTCTGTGGCTTCCGTCCACGTTTTAAACTCCTAATAAAGCCAAACTGGAATTTCCAGCTTTATAAATCAAGCAGAGTGGAGCAGACCCAACCGAAGCACCCTGTTCGCTTTCAATCACTGCTGACAGTACAAACATATTAATGCAAATGTTTATTTCATAAGCAGTGATCTACAATGCACTTGGTTAAAAGGTCGCCTGTCTGAATTAAGCTACAAGTGAAAGTAAAACGGAATTAACATGTAGATGAAACTGGTGAGTTGCCGTGACATTAAGTCACTTAATTAAAAATTATGGGAGATTAAATGCAGATTTCACAGTTTGGCTGTGGATTTGAGAGGCTGAGGTCCGAGCCACTTTTCTCCTGAAAGAAAATACAGAACAGGGAAACTAGTCAACCAAACGTGGCGAATACCAAAACCAAAAAAATACTGTATACAGATGACTAAAACAACAAACTCAAATCCATATTTACCTAGGCATTCAGCCATGATCTCAAACCTATCTGAGCCAAAAAACATCTCTTCTTTTCCTCCCACGTGGCACACAGTGATAGGAAGGCCAAAGGCCTATGAAGAGAACACGTATTTTAATATCTAGCACCAACAGAAAACACAATAAGGTAGTAAAAATTGTAAAGTAAATGAACAACAAAGCTGTGCTAACCTTGTGGTTCAGTGCTTCCTCAGTGTTTTGCTTCAGTTTGTCCTTGATTGGCTGAGATTTGGCCAGTTTGAGCAGTTCTTCCACCTCACTGGCTGAGAGACCAGCCTTTAGTCCAGCCTAAGTACAACAGATATACACTGTGTTAAGTACAGAGTTTACGGGTTTAGCTTTACAAAACCTGATTTGGATTAAAGAGAGAAGTAATTTACATCAGCAGGAAACCTAATCTAGGCCTCACCTAACTAGGAGAGGATTTCTGTGCAGACTGGAAGGTGTAGTGCCTTTCCTAGCACCCTGGAAAGAGTGTTACACTACAGTCCCCACCTCCACTATCCCAGTCACGAAAATGACTGAACACAGGGAAATAGTAAACATTTTATGTATCATGAAGGTAAGCAGCTTGTGACAGCTTTTTACTGTATAAGCTAAAAATCATTACCAACATTACATTATTAATTAAAATACAATCTACAAATCATCCAAAATTAAAGCCACTGTGTAATCCCATGGCACAGGATGAAAAGACATTTTGGAAAACACCCAGTTATTTGGCTAAAGTAAATTATGCATCAGCCTAGTTTATTAAATAAACACCAAGCAGGCGGTCATACAAGATAGGGGGTTCTAAAAAAGCAGACGTACATATATTTTAGTTCTCGTGTGCTTTGCATGGTAGGACAGTCCCCTGCTAGAACTGTACAGGATATTCAAGCGCAGCCATTAAAAGGGATCAAACTTCATGGCTCAGTGACAAGTTCTCTGACAGCTAGTTTCAACCGGCTAATGCCACATACTTTACTGAGGGTGAATGGCCGGGGAGGTATATGATCTGATCTAGTCTGATCTGAGGAGTGAAGCAGGACATAAACCTCTGAGAGGGACGCTGGCTGAGTAATGTCCTGGTCAGTACTCCAGATTCGGTTCCAGAGCTCTCTAGACACTTTCTCCACCAGAGCGTATTCTGTTTGTTCCTTCTCCGACACAGCTGTGACAAAACGCATTGCATTGAGGGAGCCTGAGAGAGAGACAGACAGAGAGAGAGAGAGAGAGAGAGAGAAAGAGACAGAGAGACAGACAGAGAGAGAGAAAGAGACAGAGAGACAGACAGAGAGAGAGAAAAACAGAGCGAGAGGAAGAGACAAAGAGAGAGAGGGGAAGAGACAGAGAGAGAGAGGAAGGGACAGAGAGAGAGCAAGAGAGAGAGAGCGAGAGAGACTTACTTTCTATTTTTGCACACCAGAGCATCAAGTAGGAAGAAAAGATTTGCTCAACCATCTTTAGTTAGTGTCATAATGAATGAGGAAGAATCCCAAGCCTGCTTTCCCTTTTGTAAGTGAACATTTTCGGGCTGCCGCAGGAAGAGACATTTTTGAGTACCTTTCTGAAACATGGCCTCAAAGGGGTCCGCTGGATAGCACAGTGGTACATTAAAGTATTGAGCGAGTCTGGTCACATCTGTCACCAGGTACAGAGCCTTATTCGGGACCATTGCAGGTGGTCTGTTTCCTGGAGGAACAGCCATAAGTCATTATAAAGGCTACAGTAACATATCTACACACAATGGGAAGGCGAGATGGAGACAGGCAATACATAGAGAGAGAGAGAGAGAGAGAGAGAGAGAGAGAGAGATAGAGATAGAGCTAGATAGATAGATAGATAGATAGATAGATACTTTATTAATCACATACACATTACAATATACATCAATATAAAGACTCCAGTAACATATCTGCACATAATTTGAAGGTGACAATACATTGACATTCCTGTTTTGGGAAAAAATCTGGTATAGGACATTCCTAAAAATATTTTTGAGAAAAAAAAAAAAAAAAGATATCTCTACATTTATTAATAGAAATCTCAACATAAGTTCAATTAGTTAAACCTGGATTTTATAATGAGAGGTTGGTCTGCATGTTTTGTGTGATCTGCTCATTTATATGGAGTGAGAACTGAAGGAGAAACTGATTCATAGATCTATGAACCTTCTGATCTTGAAAACAGATGTTTTAGCTCGGGGTGATAACCCTTGAAGAGATTATAGGAATACTACAGGTATTATTAGGCCACGGAATCCAGGGCTGCTGGCATGAATATCTGAGAACTAGCCAGACTGATAATAGTCTGTATTTAATTAATCATTTGTAATTTTTTATGGAGGAGTGACACACGTCTGAGGCGAGCAAGCCTCCACCCCTGTCTAAAAATATGAAGTTCAGCCTGTAGACAAAAAACCCAACCCAGCCAACCCACCCCCACTGACCCCATAATCTTAGTATCCTATTGTATAATACTTCAGTAACAATTGGCTTGTCACAACTATTCCACCACATTTTGGACTTGCCTGACTCCTTCATGATTGCACCTAAAAGTGCAGGACGAAGTCTGAGTTCGATGTTCCAGACATTTCTGTAGCGGCACAGTACCTGGAGACACAGTATCAACACTCAGCATCAACACTTTACAGGCTAACAAACTATGTGGAACAATACACATTTCCCAGAGTTCCTTCTTTACCACTGATGGCTACACTATTTATATAAAAGGATCCAGTCAGTTCGAACTGCTGTTTTTTTGCCTATTTGCTTTTTTTTCCCTGCTTCTAAACAGAAAGTCTGTAAACGATGTAGTCTGAATTGCTTACCTTACCATCGAGGAACCAAAATGTCTCTTTACGCATTCAGAGACTGTAACACATGAAAAATCCCAGGCCCGGACAATATTTGGAGGAGTGTTTTGAAGCATGGTGATGAACCACAAATCTGTAATGCTCACCCACCTGAAAATTCCCCCAAATTCCCCCCAAAGTGCCACCACCACTGGTCATTATGTGCTTTAAGCATCTACTGTCATACGCCTCATCACACAAACAGTATCTCATGGACTGCCTGCAATTTGACAACGAAGCTTCTAGGGGGTGGAGGATGCAATTCTGACACTATTGCAATTCCTTTACCCTCACCTGAGGTAATTTATGCCAAGATTTTATGTGTGGACTTTTTACACACTTTTAACACTATACAACAGAGGTCCCCAACCCCCGGGCCGCGGACTGCACAGAAAAAAA
>JBBPDH010025960.1:0-10580 GCA_037974565.1 Clupeocharax schoutedeni
TACATATATTGCATATATTTTTCTTTCGTTCTCTTTTTTTTTATTGGAGAATGCTGAAGCGGTCCTTGCCACAGGGAGGCGCTTCAGAGAATATCAAATTACTGAACCCACCACACGCCCCTTTTCCAGCCAGCAGCGCGTTTCCATAACAACGGTCCTTCAGCTGGGCACGTCGCTGTCTGTGGTGCTGAACATTAGCGCTTGAGAGTGGGAGGTGTATGTGGGGGAGGGGGAGTGTCTGCAAAGACCTTGGAACAAAGAAGCTGTAAAACAATTGACATTAATATGCTTATGTTTTCTAAGTTAATAGTTTATATTATTTGTGTCTTCTTGTCTCTTTACAATCATGTATTTTATTTGACCAGTAGGAGAGGGACTGCTGTTGCCTAGAAACCGGCAGTCAGCACAGAATTCTGATAAAAGGGTGTTTCAATGCAGTTAGAAGGGACTGGGAGGTGGGGTGGGGGTAGGGGATGAAGTTGGATGCAAAGCAGAAAGGTGGGAGGATGGGGGCTCTATTTTGGTAAATTGATAGCCAGTGTACTGACTACACATGGGAAAGTGTGTGTGTGTGTGTGTGTGTGTGTGTGTGTGTGTGTGCGTGCGTGCGTGTGTGTGTGTCAGCATCACTGCAGTCTTTCTCTGCTCTGTAAGCTGGGCGGAGGGAATTAGGTCAGCATAAGGAGAGGACTGCTACTGGTATTATCCTGATTTCTTCACTCCATTTTAACAGCACTGTGACGCTATCACAAATTATGTCCTATTAAGGATTTTATTCACACTTCTGTATTTAAAGTTATGCAGCAGATGCAGCACAGCTCAAAATAATTATTGAAAAATCAAACATGATTAATAAACAAGTGAGCATAAGGCTAATAACAGAAATAGAGCAAGGTGTCTTAGACCATTGTAGTCCATTTGTGATGACCATCTCTTTATCTTCATCCCCCACCCAACAAATACAATTAAAGCACTGTACCATGCAAACAAAATAAGCAGCAGGTATACAAAAAAGTCACTTTAGATTCTATGAAAATCATAAGAAGTTTCTAATATAGTTAACAAGTTTATTTCTGTCCAGTATTCCAGTCCATGTGATCACAGCAGTGGTCTGATCAATCTTTAGTACAGTGCCTTTCAGTGCAATTACCTGTTACACTTACTCACACTCTATTAGAGGATAAAAAAGCCTGAAAATAATCAGAAACATATAACTATTAGGATATGTTGTAATTTTAGCTTTTCAACGAGCTTTCTAAGATAATTTTTTGTTTTTTGTTGAATAGATAGAGACAAACACTATAGAATACTGTAGAGAGAAAGGTCTCTCCCAGGCAATACACAAAACTTGCACCAAGGCCACAAATATGACTGGGAATTCAGCCTCATTGCATACATTATAATTCAATGGTCAGCATCACAGCATTACTCAAAAAAAAAACACTCCAGCTAAATTCCAGCCTCTTTTATACTTTAGGTTCTAAAAGTATTTTTGCAACACTTGTTAAACACATCACAGTATCTAGCTGAAAATATTTGAGAACAAATTCGAAACAGACTGACTGTAACATCAAATAAAAACTATGATAAATAACAGAAAATTTCTTCCCAATATTAGCAGGTGAATGTATATCTTAGGGAGGTTTACTTCATGACAAAACAACTGAGACTGAGGAGAGAAAAGTGAAAGGGTATCTAAAAGAATGGGCAGATTTTCTATGCATCAGGTATATAGTGGTTATAAATAGCCAGGCTGTTTTTATCACTACAAAAATGCGATTCTAGTTCAATTAAGAATACTTACTATTACATGCTTTGAGAAGAGCGTGGCCTACTTGCAACTTTATAATTTCCCTACCTTTCTCTCTCCCTCTCTCTCAGTCTCCCAGGTGCAATCAGGATTCAGCATATTTTGTTTGATAAAATTTTATCTCCCTCAGTGTTTTGGTTGAAAGGTTAAAAAGATCCAACACAAATATGTTTTCCTCCAGTGCACCTGCAGCTGAAGCATGTTAGAATCAGGTTTCTGAATACTCATAGCCAAAAAGCTCTCTCTGAGGCCTAAACCTCTCTGTGAATCATACAAATTTTGACTCCATGATATGCACTGCCTAGGGGAGTCGTTGGAAACCTGTACACTGCATCATACCAAGTAAGCTGTGATTGCTGTTCACAATTAATAGATATTTTTCTACAAAACAGCACACCAGGGAATTGATAACATACTGCATATTAAGAAAAACATAGGCATCAGCATATTAAACTACTTGTGTAATACATATAAAAAAATATTTAACAGCCCAGCCTGCACATATATAAATTTAAATTAAATAGAAATAAGGAAAGAATGAAAGAAAGGAAGAACGAAACAAAAATCTAAACATAACTGCACTACCTTAAAATATATGCACATTTTAGGCATATGTCTACCCAAAACAATTAGGATAAAGCAAACAAGGAAACATCAAATTGCCAAAACTTGGCTGTTAGTTTCATTATTTTCATTTTGTTCTTGCTTAGTACAATAATAATGCAGTTCAAGCCTAAGTCGACATGGTCATTGAAGCATATGATGTAAACATCAAAATATGATCCTCTCCTCATAGCAGGCTGGAATTCTCTACTAAATGTCAGCATGTGTTTATTTACAGTAAAACTAATGGTCTAGACTTTTACATCAATTAACTGATTTAACCTGAAATCATAATGTGACATTTATGCATCATCACACGATGCAAAAAGGTCAAATCAATTTATTATGTGATGTTTGAGTGTGCTAAATAAGCATATTTCCATGACCAAATATTTGTGACAGTAGTTGCACTCTATGTTTCTTCAATTTCTTTACCATTTGTGCAAGAACAAACTACTAGTATTAACAGCTACACATATGTGGTACAACAAATACCTGGACTCATCATCACAAAACAACTATTTTATTTTAACTGAACTATTTCTCTTCCTCCCAAGTCCACTTGAATGCTTCGTTTCTGTCTGTTCCTTACATGATTATAAAGCATAATAAAAATCCACAATAAAGCTGTAGTCATGCAGTCCCATGCTGAATTAATGTGAAGGTTGATCTAATAAACACATTGACCACACTGAGGGGACATAGTTTGCGCACTGGGGTGGGGCTGTAACACTCTTGATCTGCTCATTAGCACACCCGTCAGTTACAATCCGATGCACAGCCCTCCTCCATCTAGTCTGTAAGACTGTCAGCATTAGTGCAGGAGTAAAAGCCAGCGGGATGTGACCACTGTCCATTGAAGCAGTCAAGCTGATTCCTTGTATGGGACACATTTGCAGAATGTAGTTGGGTAGCTGGGTAGACAGGCAGGTGCTGGGTGGGGATGATCCACTGTTTTAGATCAATCTATTTCTTCTCAACATCATTGCACCAACAAGGGATAAGGGATGAGCCTCATGAGGAACTGCTACTGGTGGTAGTGGAGGCCTGACAATGAAAGCAAAAGTTAGATAATCAAGGGTTAATTTTGCACCAACCACATCTTACTGTAGTAGGTCAGGTTCTGAATTTGTCTCATGCAGATTGAGGCCTGTCATTCAAACAAGGGGCTTCAAGCAAAACACCAAAAAAATGTGACCTCGGTTTTGACTGACAGGTGACAGGGATCTATCCATGAATACCATGCTCAGAGATTAGGTGAGGTTGGGGGGATGTGAGGGTGATGAAAACTGGGTGATTATTTTAACTAATTACCCATCCCTCAGAAATCACATTATATGTGAAGACTAATTCACCAGAAGCTGTAAGTGAATCAGTTTATTATTCCAATAATTCAAACAGACTTATCCATTCAACTCATTTGGTTTAGCAATGCTGTTAAGGATATCATGAACATCACTTAAATAAGTAACAAGTAAATAATTTCATGCATGAGACCATGTGAAGGGTGTGTGTAAAAAGGTCTCTATATTCTTCTCAGGGATTTTCTTGTATAGATTAAAAGGTTACCCTTTTATTTTTGTTTCATTTGCAGTTATGCCACTGTTTAAGTATGCAGTGTGGATCTACACAGGTACAAGCAGCACTTTCTGTGACAGGCATGTGTTTGTATGTTTCCCAAGACAGTGTGGAGAAAGGCATACCTTAACCCCTCACTTTAACCAAGACTACCATTTGAGCCTGAGTCGCTGCCAAACAGACCAGATTCAGTTATCATTAACATTATTACTAGCACATCCGGCCATGACTGTTTTTCAAAGTGGTTCATGTAAAGCCACCAACCTGTTTGTTATGACAACACACCATAAACATTGGACATAGCTAAATTTAACATTTAGCTTAACTCTAAGCCTGAAACCCCTTCAAATATTTTATTAAAGCCCTTTAAAAGATCAAGAGAGGTCACAAAGGCTCATTGTTTTTTATGAAACATACTATAATGCAAAGTACTGAATTAAAACGAAAAATAAAAAAACTCCACAATTATCCTACAACAGGACAGTTCAAACTCCACATACATAACACACCAAAACAAAGTAACACGGTAGCAATCATTTCAGAAAAAAGGTCAAAGGTCAAGGCGCGCTTGGTTGAGGCGCTCCAAAGAGAGGATGACAGGGCTTCATACCTCCAGCACAGGAAGGGACATCGCTCATTTTGAGTACTTTAGAACAGAAACAAAAACAAAAAACAAGAAATTTCAATCATTGCATTATGGTGTGATAAAACATGGTCAAGTCTGTCATAATTGGCATATAAGGCCTCAGTAAAGTAAAAAGAATTAAACGTACTAAATGTACATTTAATTTACTAAACTGTGTCATCTAACATTATAAAACATTAAATGTAGATGTACAGCTACATTACGTAACAGATTCAGCAGCAGTGCTTTGAGTTTCATTAACATGAAATCTGTTTATGTAAACATTACACAATTTAGGGAGATATTTCACAAGCAAAGATTTCTCAGTAAGTGACCAGTGAAGAATTAGTTTCACTAAAACAAATTGTTCAATCAACATTTAAGTTACATAGCTGTGATAATGATTAAATATGAACAATTATATAATTACATTTGTTTCAATAAATAACTCTTACATATGGAAACACTGAAATTTACTTTCTCTGCTCTTCAAATATCCTCGATTAATTTTGAATTTGTACTTGGTTGGGAATGTACATGCATACAACTGAATTTTTGGAGCTGGGGCACTGAGGGCAAGGAAACAGTGTGCCTATATTATTTAGCTTTGTTTTTGAATCACAAATGCTATCAAATCTGTTGCACTCTACAGTCCTGTTGCTTGTAGTATCTGTTATGCTTAGTCAGTAAACTTAACTAATCACTTCACAAACCAATAGGAGTGATATTCATATGGGAATTTGAAATATGAAAAGGGCCCATTTATCTGGCAAACTGGAAATAGTCTGTGTTCAAAATATCCTACCGCATTGTGTTTGTGTAATGATTGTGCTCAAATGTAATGTAAACTGTAAACATAAAGGTCATCATTAATTTCTCCAGCAAGCCAAAGATACTAAGATGATATCCATCCCTGGCCAAATATTCCAGAACACAGCCAGAACTATCTTCATAATGTACTGTGGGCTGAGGGCTAAGAAAATAAGAAGGGTTAGATCTAAATAGCTCAGCTCTTTCTGCTATAATAAGTCATGTCCCTGCTCTATAGTATGTCTCTCAGTGCATAATAGAAATAATTGTGAAAGTATGTGAAAGTATATAATTGTGTCATACTCGATATAAGACTGCATTCTGATAGGAAAGAGGAGCAGCATGTGGTATACAGTATGTACCAGCACAAACATAAATGATAACTGCACATATTATGTGTTTTCCTCTTTTACATGCACCATACTCTTTTTGTTTGGTTATTTGGGACAGATTTTACTAATAACGATGGCCTACTGAACATAAAATATTATCTTGAGCTCGTTGGAATGTGTCCCCAAATACAGTTAAACATAATAATAATCAATGTAAATGCAATCTACTTTAACTCTACCTTAAATGAAAAGGCAAATAAAACTCACAGACTGAAGATTAATGATAACCTGAAATGCAACCTGCAAAAAGGGTGAGGTGCTAAGGAAAAATAGCCATCCCACTGTTATAGTAATTTTAGGTAATACCCAACAGTGGAAACAAAGTATATTCCACAAAAGGGACACAGAATATGGAGCAATTTATGTCTGAAGATGCAGTGAAGAGGTGGCAGCAACGGCAGCACAAAAAGTAGGTCACAGAGCTGGGAGAGAAATAATATGTCAGTGATGTTGCCAGCACACATTAATCATGACTTTACACCCCATTTATGCAGCTGCTGGCCCAGGAAAACAGGAAAGAAAAAAAGTTATTTGTGATTTTTTGAGTTAATGAGTTAATATTGTACTAATATATCAACAATTTGTAGAACTTCAAGGCAAGAAAGGGCAATAAAATATATGAAAATCGATATAATAATATAAAAAATATAGGATTTCCATACCATTTACAAACTACTAAACATAGAGACAAGTATTTATATTAACATCTGGTACACAATCACACATTATGTTTAATAAATACTTACGTGTGCTGTGAATGGAAATGTAAAATAAATAAACAAAACAGGGATGGCCAGGGTGCACAAAAATGTCAGGAATAAAATTGAATTTTTCTAATCAAAATATCAAAACAAAACAATGAAAAATATCGTATAATGTATATGCTAATTTGTATTCATGTTAATACTGTGTTGAGTGAGATCAATAGTAACAGTCGTCTTGATTGCCTAATACACTTGCAAAATGCACAGTCTCTCTGTCTCTCTCTCTCACAAACACATATGCACACATACACACACGCACACACACACACACACACACACACACACACACACGCACACACACACACACACACACACACGCATGCACACACGCACACACACACAAAAGCATAAATGTTGTGTTAAAAAAATTGGGAGACTATTAGAAAACATAAATTTTGCAGATATTAGTATTAATGGTGGAGATATAACAAACCTAATGATTTACATTCATGATGTTACAAGACTAAAAAAAGCTTACAGTTTAAAAACCTCAAGCAAAAAATAATATTCCATAGGCAGAAGGTGGACCTTAAGGTAAGAGAAAGGTGAACCTTCTTAAACATGTCTGTAACCAAATATTTCCGCCACCACTGATCCAGCAGCCAGAGTGGGTGGGTAAAAGAAGAAAACATGTGGCAACATTTCCTGACACAAATATATGTGATTTAGCTTGATGAAGCTCAACCGGACAGATGGCCTTAGAGTTGAAAAGCTCAAAGCAAAAAACGCTAAACATGGGCCGTAAGGCAAGTAAAAAAGGATATTTGCATAGGAGACAAGCTTGGCAAGAGTTAAGGGCAAAATATATGTAAATATGGCATACTAAGAATATGCTGAAAAGTAAGCACTGATCTTCTCCAATACGGTCAGCAGTTTTCCAGAACCATGTGATTTAATTTTCCTACCTGCAGAGTGGATGCAGCTGAGTCACTTGTCTCAGTCAGTCCTGTACTTCTTGGAATACTGGAAACAATGTATCTCGCCCCCTTTGGCACAGGCTGCCTAACTACCAGCTTTCCTTTCCTCGTCTCTGCTAGAAACAAACTGTACCAGTAGGCATCGTTGGAGACCAGGGTGGAATCTGCGATGGTGGAGTTCCTCTCACTGATCACACTGTTCCTGCAGGGAGGAGCTGCTTTGCCGGGCTTTGGTTTCTGGCACTTCAGCACGATGGTGACCAGTATGGTGATCAGTAACAGAAATGACACAGAACCCAGTCCGATCACCAGATACAGATTTAAGTCTGAGAAGATGTCATATTCTAGAGGCACTTCTGTCATGTCAGCATAGGTTTTCAGTGCAGTCTCCACAGTGGACAGTTTGATGGTGACTGTAGCAGAGAGCGAGGGCTCTCCATTGTCCTTGGCGATCACCACCAGCCGCTGGTGGCGCGAGTCTTTGTAGCTGAACATCCTCATGGTCCGAATCTCTCCATTGTACTGGTCCAAACTGAATAATGTAGCATCAGTGTTCTGCAGAAACTGATACATTATGCGAGAGTTGTGCACTGAGTCGGTGTCAATTGCGATCACTTTGGCTATCAGAGTTCCTTTATCGGTGGATCTCGGGATTTTTTCCTCCACCACTGAGCCGTGCGCGCGCCATGGAGACACTATAACAGGTGGGTTGTCGTTCTGGTCCATTATAATGATGTGAACCGTCACGTTGCTGCTGAGCGGAGGAATGCCAGAGTCTCTGGCCTCGATGTGGAAAAGGAACTCCTTCTCTATCTCATAATCAAACGTCTTCAGTCCATAAAGATTACCATTCTCAGGATTGATGGAGAACAGCATGGACATAGACGTGTTCACAATTTCTTTTTCTATAATGAAATACACTAGATACTGATTTTCATGGAGATCTGGGTCGTGTGCGGTCAGTGAGCTCAATAACGCTCCTGGTGCATTATTTTCCATAACTCGTATGGTGTAGAATGATTGTGGAAACTGTGGAACGTTGTCATTAACGTCCAGCAGTTCTAAAGTTATTGTTTCATTATCAGACAGCGGAGGGTTTCCTCTGTCTGTAACGGTGAATGTGATGTCATATTCTGGAACTTTTTCACGATCTAACGGTTCTGACACCACAAGCTCATAATAATTATCTGATGATTCTCTGAGATTAAAAGGTAATTTATCAGATATATGGACATCTAGTTGTCCATTTACTCCTGAATCTTTATCACTTACACTAACCACTGCAATAACTGTGGCTACAACTATGTCTTCTTTGACTGGATTTACAAAAGACTTAATTGAAATTTCTGGATGATTGTCATTCATGTCTGTAATCAAAATGGTCAGTTTGCATTGCCCTGACAAATAATTTTTTCCTCTGTCAGTTGCCATGATTTCCATATTATATATTTTAAAATCCTCAAAATTAATGATCTCTTTCACTCTAATTTCTCCATTCTCTGGATTCAAACTGAAAGTGTTTTGTGTTTTTTCTGACGTGTACAAACTGTAAGAATACTTAATGGCTGAATTTGATCCTTCATCATTATCACTCGCATTTAATTTAATCACAAGGCTTCCCACTGGCGAGTTTTCCGTTAAGTTTATGGTGAAACTGTCTTTATCAAATTGAGGTGCGTTATCATTGGTGTCCAGAACGCGCACAATGATACTGGCTGTACCAGAGTGCGCAGGGACTCCCCCATCTACTGCTGTGAGTATCAAATTATGAACAGCCTGTTCCTCTCTGTCTAAAGACATTTTCAGAATTAAATCCGCGAACTTCGATCCGTCTCGCCCAGTCTGGATTTCAATGTTAAAATGATCACTTTCACTCAGATAATACGTTTTAACGGAATTTGACCCTGTGTCAGTATCAACAGCATTAGTCAGCGAAAATCTCTCCCCCACTGTAGTTGCCTCCGATATGTCCAAGTGCATAGTGTCCCTTCGAAAATGCGGGGCGTTATCGTTTATATCTATTACCTCGATTTCAATGTTGAACAGACGAACTGGATTTTCTATTGTGGCATCAAGCTTGAGAACACACGTTGTGACGGACTTCGACGGACATAAGTACTCCCTGTCGATCCTCTCCACAATATACATCTCTCCTGTGTCTTTGTTAAGGTCTAAATATTTCTTGTTGGAAGCAACATCCAAACGCATTTTACGTTCACTGAGTGTTTTTGATTCCAAGCCCAAATCAGCCGCCAAATTAGCGACGACGGATCCTTCTTCCATTTCCTCTGGAATCGAGTAATGTGTAACAGCAAAAGCTGATTTGAAAGCGGGGGACATCACGCAGAAAAACAAGACGTACCTGAAGCATGGTTGCACATTCGATTTTGCTTCCATTGTGCGGTATACGCTCAAAAAATAGGATTAAACACGATTATGTCCCTCAATCGCAGCCCGAAAAAGTAAAAGAATAACAACGAAACACCAGAGAATGATAAATAAATGAGAATGCCAACCTGCATGCGAAGAGTGCAAACAAGTCTTCACAATAAGGAAATGTCATGGCGCATTCTTGCTCATGGTGAAGCAGGTTTTCGTGGTGAACAGCGACTCTTTGCGTAAAAGCTGGGGTGTACGTTTCCGTGCGTTAAGCAGTAGAATCAAGGTATATTGGAAGATTTCACTTTGACACTGAACAAAAACATCTAGAATATGACGAAATTTGATGATTCGAAAGAAAACAAAATGTTGCCTTTCATCAAGTAAATACGATTTAAATAACCATACAGTATTTACTTGGGGAAAAAAATGTTGTATTACTATATTAGCATCCTACCTGTAGAGTAGACGCAGCTGAGTCACTAGTCTCAGTCAGTCCTGTACTCCTCGGAATACTGGAAACAATGTATCTTGCCCCCTTTGGCACAGGCTGCCTAACTACCAGCTTCCCTTTCCTCGTCTCTGCTAGAAACAAACTGTACCAGTAGGCATCGTTGGAGACCAAGGTGGAATCGGCGATGGTGGAGTTCCTCTCACTGATCACACTGTTCCTGCAGGGAGGAGCTGCTTTGCTGGGCTTCG
>JBBPDH010025979.1:0-10580 GCA_037974565.1 Clupeocharax schoutedeni
TAGCATCCAAAGCTGACTCTGACGTCTATGCCCTTCATACTGGATATCTCTCTCTACTCTATTCTAAAGTCTCTCGCACTCTCTACTGGATGGACAGTACCTCAGTGCAGGTACTGAGGTACTGCAGTGCATGTTTATACTTCTAACACGGTTGAAAGCCGCAGTATTTTGTACACGCCAGGCATTTTAGACAACCAAGGTGCACACGATGACGTTATATGAGTTTTTTGAGTTTTCAAAAATCGCCAATTTGGCCAGAGTTTTTAAAAACCTACGTTTTCACCGACCCAAAACGCCGCTTATGTGTGGACAACAGGCCAAAACGCATAGAAAAACCTCAGTTTTCAGAAATACCCATGTACGCGTGGACAGGGCCTAACAGAAAACATATACTCCGCAAACAAACGCTGATATGCAAAGCTAATCATCTTTCTTCATTACAGTATTTCTTTAAACAAAAGTACATCACAAGCCTGTGAAGAGAACACAAAAACCTTGTTCAGTTACAGCCATTTCTTTGACCTCCTTCCACAGCCATCACAGGAATTGCATTTGGTAACACAGGAACCAAATAAATGAACTCCCAGTTGTTGGTGGCACTTCTTTGTTGCCGGAACCACATAAACGGGTCCCAAGAGTGGTACCAGAGTAATAAAGATACTATCCCTGTAAACAGTTGAATAAAAACAGGGCGATGACCCAGGGTGCTGCTTTCCCGCACTTCACCCAAAGTTGCATCTCTTTATTCTTACTTTTTTCTGTCTCAGTTAATCAGTAAATATGTTTAATAAAGTTACTTTTATGTAATTCTTACAAATACATTCATACAGTAGTAGCCTGTCATGGGGGGGAGGATCCAAATGACGGAATAAGCGGTTGTACAATCTGCGGGTCTGATTAGAAAACGTTATTTAGATGTCCTGAAAAGTACTTTACGGACAAACAGTTACTCCATAAGGAAGTAGAAGACAAGCGAACCTCCCCCTGGAAGTTACTTGAAAGACCTTCAGACGGTCACAGTGGTAAATCGAGAGCGATAAAACTGGCTAACCTTAAGCTAACAGGTAGCCTTGCCGACCACGATTACAACCTCGCTGCAATGCAAGAAGCATGTGAGGATGAAGACATAGAACAGATGGAACGTCAACAAGATATGGCGAGACCCACGGGCGACCACACTCCGTTACCAAGTCCCAACCCTAAAAAACTGAAAAGCAAAACTACCGAGAAGCAGGTGAGCATGGAGAACAGATATGAAGTCTTACTTGCCTTCACAAAAAGATGCAAGAAAAGGAATTTGGAGTCTTTGAACAATGCATTGAAGCAAACACAAAGGCAACCAAAGAAAATAAAGAGGAAATTGACAAGCAAAAGACAAAGATGGAGTCGCAGGTGAAGGAAAACAAAGAATTGAAGGAGAGCTGTCTGGAGAGTGCACGGTACCGCAGAAGATAGGACCTTAGAATACTGGGCCTGACAGAGAAAGAAAATGAGAATACATGATTGGCATTCTAACAAGAGTGGTTCCTGAGTCAGTGGAAAAACTGCAGCCCATGGTTGATAAAAGACAATGCTGTGAACAACAAGGTGCATAGACCAATCATCATCCAGTTCCGCATTGAGGATGGCTAGGGACGAAGTGTGGAGGAAGTCCAAAGAGACCAGGGTCTGCAAAGAACTGAACATAAAATTTAAAGAGGACTTTTCCAAAGAAGACAGTAAAGCTCGGATCAAGCTGGGGCCCAAGGTACAGGAAGCTCGAAACAACGGCAGCAGAGCATTTCCGAAGGAGGGTTACGCAATAATAGGCGGTATAAGAATCGATCCATGAGATGCGCTTGAAAAGTCATAACAAGGGTCATAAAGCAAGGTTTTAGCTATATCTTGAGCTATAGAGAGTTATAACTGCTTCTTATAAAAAGGGGGTAGTACTTTCATAATGTGTCTGAGTACTGTTATAATGACGGATGTAGGACACTAGGCTTATTCCTGCTTGAAGCAATCTTTTTCTTCTCGTAAGTGCCAAAGAAGCCAGTATTGTTCTTGTTTTGTATTTTGTGATTTTCATTTCTTCACTTTTATATGGCTGTTCTAATAAGTTCTTCAAAGGTTTGAGGCTTAAAAAACAATGTTAAACGCAAGGCCATGTTTTTATTTTGCCAAGAAATCACATTCTCTTTTTACAAGAAACACATTCTAGTAAGGAAGAGGAAACGTTCTGGAAACATCAATGGGGAGAAGGTATTCTTTACTCACATGGTACTGCTCACTCAGCAGGAGTGATGATTTTATTTAACAATTTTGCGGGGAAAGTTATTATGAAGCGGGACACTGGATTATGGTGTTGGTAGAATTCTGTGAACAGAAAATTATTCTTATCAACAACAAGAATGTGTATTGTGTATTGATACAACAACAGGTCTCTAGAAACATGATGATAAATTTAAGTAAATTGATTACAAGTTGGAGTAATATATATGGTTCTCCTCAGGTAATAACTGGAGGCAATTTTAACCTGGCGCCTAACTCGTGGCTTGACAGACAACCACAGAGAGGGAAACAACCAGAACACGATAGTATTATTTGCGACTTCTGTACGGCAACTAACATGATGGATTATTGTAGGATGACAAACCCTAATACAAAGAAATACACTTGTTTTAGTACAACAATTAAGAACGTATGTTCAAGACTAGATTATTGGCTTGTCTCCCAAACAATATCTCCATATGTTACTAAATGTGAAACCCAATCATCCCCACTTACTGATCATTGTCTGATAAGTCTTGCATTATCTTTACGTAAACAACAAAGATCTGAGAACATATGGAAATTTAAAATAGTTTATTACAGAACAAAGACTTTTGTACACAAGTAAAAAAATAATAAATTAGAAATTAATAACATGTTAAGTGTCAATAAATGGGAAAGGTTTAAATACAGTGTTAAACAACCAGCTATAGAAACAGGAAAGAAAGTATCTGCCCTACACATATGTAAACAAAAAAATCTAATTTAACAAATACATTTGTTATGTGGTAAACATAACAGAGTCAGAAAGCTTACAATCCTTACAAAAACAACTAGATAATGTGTACCTGACTAAGGCTAAATGAGCATATGTAAGATCTAGAGCCAAGTGGATTGAACATGGAGAAAAAAAATTCATCTTACTTCTATGGTCTAGAGAAACATAGACAAATAAAGAAAAAAATAACTAAATTGAGTAAGGATGGCACTATGATAGAGGACCCAAACCAAATAAGTGAGGAAATTAACACATTTTACAGCAATTTGTATAAACCAAAAATCCAAAAAGAGAATGCAGATACCTTTTTTGATATTATCAAAGACCAGGTAAAGTGGAAGAGGAAGATAAAATATTGTTAGAAAAAGATTTGAATATATCCAAAATAGAAACAGCCCTAAAACAAATGAAAAATGGAAAATCGCCCAGAATTGACGGCCTAACAATGGAATTTTATAAAATTTTTTGGCAAGACATTAAAGATTTGCTATTTAAAGCCTTTTTAGATTGTTTAAATAATGAAGAATTATCTCCAACAATGAAAACAGGATTAATAACTTTATTGCCCAAACCAAACAAAAATTTACAAGTGCTAGATAATTGGAGACCCATAACACTCTTATGTAACGATTACAAATTACTAGCCTTAGCATATGCAAATAGGAATAAGAACGTCTTAACAAAACTAATTGATGAATGTCATTCTGTGTTTATTAATGGAAGGCAGATTCATAATAACATAAGATTAATATTAGATATGATAGACTACTGATCCTTTATTAAGTCAGAAAGGTTAATATTATTTATTTTTTCACTTTTTTAAAGCACTTGATTCAATAGACCATGATTTTTTATTTAGATCTTTAGACCTTTTTGGATTTGGAAACATATTTAGCAAAGTGATCAAATTGTTTTACAAACAGATTTAAAGTTATGTTTCTCTCACCCCAGGCATAACACCTAGAATAGACGTATCCTGTGGAATTCGGCAGGGTTGCCCAATTTCTCCAAAATTATTTATTCTTTGCACTCAATTAATGGTCTACCTAATTGTGAACCATTCAGAAATTGAAGGAATAAATATATTTGATACTGAAATGAAAATAAGTCATTTCGCGGATGACACAGTAATAATTTTGAAGGATAAATCAATACTTGAGAAGGCATTGCCTGTAATTTCAGTTTTCTCCAAAGCTTCAGTCTGAATCTAAACTTTTGTGAACTTTTGCCACTTTATGATTGTTTGGAAAATAGCATAAGGATGATTCCAGTGAAAAGTGAAGTCAAATATTTAGGCATTTATTTAAATAAAGATATCAAAACTAGAGAGTCAAAAAACCTAAAAGACAAAATTGATGGTATGTCCAAAACACTAAATCATTGGTTAACGAGAGACATCACAGTTTTTGGACACAATTTATTATCCAAATCAGAGGTTGTCTCAAAGATGGTTTATCCAGTTTATTCATTATACATTACCCCGAAAAGTATTTAAAAAATTAACTCCATAATCCATCAGTTCATTGTGCGCAATAAAACACATTACATTAAAAAATCACAACTCGTCAAATATTACACCAAAGGAGGTATAAAGACAATTGATTTTCAATCAATGGTTGGAAAATTTGAAATAAACTGGATAAAAGCTTTCCTCTTGAATACCATCTCCACATGGTTCCATATCCCTAAAAATATCTTCAAAAAGGTTGGAGGGTTGGATTTTCTTCTGTGATTTTGATATATCAAAGTTGCCTGTCAAACTGTCAGAATATCATAAGCAAGTCTTATCTTATTGGAAGATGGATTTTGCCCATAACTTCACGCCCCATGGCTCTACCTTGTGGAATAACAGGATCATTACAACTAATAGGAAGTCATTATCCAGTAAAGAGTAGTATGAAAAAAACATTATCTTTATAATAGATTTACTTGATGAGAAGGGGCAGTTTCTCGAAATAGGTGTTTTCAATGCTAAATTTAACATTCAGTGTTCCCTTAGAGAATATAACAAAGTTTGTAATGCAATCCCTTTACCTCTGTTGAATTTGA
This sequence comes from Clupeocharax schoutedeni, assembly GCA_037974565.1. Lineage (NCBI taxonomy): Eukaryota > Metazoa > Chordata > Actinopteri > Characiformes > Alestidae > Clupeocharax > Clupeocharax schoutedeni. The sequence continues at coordinate 5,078 of JBBPDH010025979.1, forward strand.
TGCAAGGTTATTTATATTACTCTAAGGGACAAATAAGTTTACCTTCTTTAAAGCTAAATCAGATTTCTTTAACTAATAAGAAGTGTAATAATTAAATCATAAACCAAGCACATAAAATGTATTATTTCACGATGTTAAAAGTAACACAAAATTAAAAGGGGGTAATGTTAAAATAGCGAACAAATTTACACATGTTTTCAAATGGACTATCCCCCCCAAAGTTAAAGAACTGCAATTTAAAATACGAAATGGATATTACCCAGCAGCTGAAATGCTCAAAAAAAGGTTTGGGTTTGAGGTGGAGCCATGTGGATTTTGCTTACAAAATGAAGAAAGTATTGATCATTAGTTTTATTCCTGTTCAGTAACAACTAACTTCTGGCAGGATTTGGTAAACTGAGTGTAAAAATAGATGTGATGACCCTAATGCCTCTAACTCAGGTTTTATACATAATGATATTCTTTCTAAGGAACTTGCCATGCTTCATAATGTGGTTATAATTATGCGCAAATACCACATCCATAAGTGTAAATGGCAAAACAAAAGACCTTCCCTAAGTAGGTTGAAGATTGAACTAAAGTCTCTTTTCTCATCTTTAGAATTACTGAAGGCTTCATGTAAAGATGCTGCTTTGATATGTGAAAATGTGACCCAGTTTCTATCCCTTGAATGAGTGTGTTTCATTTGTTGAATTTGTTGTATTAAGTAAGCCGCATGTATGTTAAAGTGTTGCCAGAAAGGAAAATGTTAAATGTCATAAGAATAGTCTTTTTCTTTTCTTTTTCTTTCAAGATATTGTTGCACCAACGTTGTCTCCCAATGAGAGTTTGTAAATTTGTGCAAAGTACAAATAAACATATATTTAAAAAAAAAAAAAAGTAGTAGCCTGTCGCTCATTGACGTGGTGGATCGTCTATATATAATTTTTTTTGGGGGGTGGGTGGTGGTGGGGTTACCCTTAGAAGTGGGCACAAATGGAGAATATAAGCGGGACACGTACTGCGCTACAGTAAGTTTTGTTGTGCTCCACGTTTGCAGTCGGACAGAAGTATACTGTTGCTATGGAGACTGTTAAAACTCGGGCTTGCGCTAAACGAAGTTTGCTTGATTGCGTTAAGGAAATGCAACTTAGAGAATGTCTTGGATGTGTCTTGGATTTGGATTTTACGCACTTCTGCATTTCATACAGTCTCAGTCAGCAAAAACAAACAAACAAAATAAGAGGAGGGGAGATAAGAAATACGCCCTGAGAAGAAGAACCGTAAACTAGGCTGCGAGGGAATTCTGCGATATATACAATTTTACAAAATTACAAACAAAAAAGAAGCGAATTTTCAAAGTTGGCCGTGCGAATCAGGTTAAAGAAAAGAATTCGCCCTCCGCGGGCGAGGGGGCGCCACCGGCCTGGCAGCATGAAGCTCATGTGTAAAGGGAGCATGTTTTTTGCTTTCTCCCCCTATCGTTTACTGAGGTGAAAGAAGATTAGGTTTGGTCCGTATGTGTGTCACCGGTGTTTATCACGGACTCGGAGAGACATGGCTTTCCGGCATTATTGTTAGCGACTTTACTGTAAAGCTGTTGTTATGGTGTACGTGCGTGATAGACTAGGTGGAATCGGAACGAGGTCCTGCTTCTGTGTGACACTAACACACTCCAACACGGCGGGTCTCCTCATCCATTTAGGCCGGAGTTCACAGGGAGATGGAGCTGAGCTGATGGAGTCTGAGACCGCGGCCTGAACACACTCGCCGTCATGGAGATACATCCATTGTAAGAGCACTAACACACTCTCTGTGAGTCTGTCTCTCTGCATCTGCTGCGTGTGTTCTGTCCTTTGTGGAAAAACACATGTAAATATGACATACGTGTGGACAAAAATTTGTTTTTATTAGAAACAGGAAAGATTCGCTTCTAGTTTAGATTAGGCGTGGGTTAGTTGCAGCTTCCTTGGCATTTGTAGTAATACAGAAAACCCTAGAATAACCTGTGTGTGTTTGGGATTTTAGCATGTATTGCTACCCTGTCGTGTGTTTAGTATTAACAGTATACAGCTGTCTCATATTCATGACAGCATATCTGTGTCATAATATAAAAACACAAACAGTCTCTCCAGACTCAGTGTATGAACTTGCCCAAGAACAAAGCTAAGATACAGTAGCATCTCATCATTTCTGTGCTGCTAGAGCTTCTAGTGCAATGTATCTCACAGCAGCTGCAGAGTCTTGGATAAGATGAGGTAAAATACACCTTTATTGGTCCCACAAGAGGGAAGTTTTTGGTTATGGTGGAAAGTGGACAGTACAAAGTTAGGAGCAGCAAAATGAAGAAAAACAATAGGATAGAATAAAATACTGTGTCACAGCACAGTATACAATAAAATGTACAGTATAAAATCGGTATAAAAAATGTACAGTAGCCTATAAAATCTAGGAGTATTTTATAGTAGTATAATATACTTGTGTGTAAACTGTAAGACTAAATTGCACAGTTAGTATATGTTTAAGTATATACAGAAAGAATGTATAGTAGTAATGAGAACACTATAGATACATACACACACACACACACACACACACAGGTGCACAATGGAGTGACATGCCTTGACAGTAGCTTAATATTAAAGGTGCAACAGAAAAATTGCACACTCTAAATTGCACATTCTGCCCAGCTGTAATTTTTTTACCCAAACTTTACACATGTATCCAAAAAAAGCTATCCTGTGTGTGTGTCTGCACATGTGGTCATCTGCAAGGTCTTTGTTGTGGAGTCTGACAGCAGTTGGAAGGAAAGACCTGCCGAATCTCTCCGTCCCACATTGTGGGTGCAGCAGCCTGCCACTGAAGGAGCTGCTCAATGTTGTCAGAGTCTCCAGCATGGGTTGGGAGATGTTGTCCAACAGGGATGACAGCTTCGCCACAATTCTCCTGTCCCGCACCACCTCCACTGGGTCCAGAGGGCCTCCCAGAACAGAGCTGGCCCCTTCGGATCAGTCTGTTCAGTCTCTTTCTGTCCCCAGCAGAAATGCTGCTGCCCAGCAGACCACACTTTACAAGATGGCTGAGGCCACCACAGAGTCATAAAATGCCTTCAGGTGTGGGCCCTTCACTCCAAAATACCTGAGTCTCAGCAGCAGGTACAGCCTGCTCTACCCTTTCCTGTAGAGGGCATTTGAGTTGTGAGTCCAATCCAGTTTATTGTTCAGGTGAACACCAGGGTACCTGTAGCTCTCCACAGCCTCAACAGCCAGACCATGGATGTTCAGTGGGTGCAGTGGAGGATGTTTGTGCCTGTGGAAGTCTACCATCAGCTCCTTGGCTTTTCCAGTGTTGATCTGGAGGTAGTTCTGCTGGCACCAGTCCACAAAGTCCTGGGTCAGTTTTCTGTACTCCCTGTCGTCCCCATCAGTGATGACTATTGCAGAGTCACCTCTGCAGGTAGCAGTGGGTGGAGTTGTGAGAGAAGTCTGCAGTGTAGATGGTGAAGAGCAACAGTGCCAGAACCATTCCCTGTGGGGCCCCAGTTCTGCAGAGGACCCTGTCTGACACACATCCCTGCGTTCTCACATACTGTTGTTGGTTTGAGGTAGTCCAGTATCTTTCCCATGTTGTAAGGCAGTGATCCAGGTGTTCATTTGCCCACCTCACATCCCCTACTGGCCGAGAGTTCTGTTCTTTGTAGCCTAAGATGGTTCTAAGGCCTCTAAGACTTGGCTAACATTGTTCTGCTGAAGTTGGTTTTCCATCTTCTGCCTATAGCTGTTTTTTCCATCACTGAACAGTCCTTTCAACTCTCTTTGCACACTTTTCAAATCCCTTACCCCTTTTCTACTGCACTGGTTCCTGTGCCGGTTCCGTGCCGGTTCCGTGCCGGTTCCCAATTTTGGGACAAGTGCTGTGCTTTTCCACAGAAAAAAAATGGTGGTGGTGCCCTAAAAAAAGCACCGAACCGGCACCTAAACTTTGCTGGTCTCATAGAGAGAACCCATGACGTCATGAGCGGTGGGCGGAGTCTTGCACATAATCATTGTCTATGTCAACCTCTTTCACCGGTAATAACCCACTGAATAAGCTGCATTTGAATACTGAAATGGGGGTTACATTGTTAAAATCTGACACAGGCATGGAGGAGAGCTAACTGCACTAAATCTTGTGTGAATATTTTTCAAAGGTTGGAGAATAAGCAGCAGGAACTGAGTTCGGCCATGTTTGTTTCTGTTTAGCGGACGTTGCCTGTCCTGTATTCTCATGTGGCTCCCTCTGAGGTCCTGTCGAGTGTAAATACGGGCCGGTTCTTGGCTGCTTCCCAGTTCAGCACCGGCCACGCACCAGAACTTTCACCAGCACTAGTGTAGTGGAAAAGGGGTACTTGTCTCCTGATTTGAGGGCTGTCCTCTTCTGCTTGAGGACAGCTTTTATTTCTGGAGTAATCCAAGGTTTGTTGTTGAAGAAGCACCACACAGTCCTGGTGGGTACAGTGTTATCCACACAGAAGGTAATGTAGTCCGTAACAAAGGTGACAAGGCTGTTGATGTCCTCCCCGTGGTCGCACCTCCCTTGCAGTAGACCCAAAACAGTCCTTAAGAGCCTCATTGCTCTCCTCTGACCATCTGTGCGCTGTGCATGTAACTGGTGGCTCCCTGCGCGCTGGGGGCTCGTACACCAGAACAAGGTGCACCAGGTTGTGATCTGATCTGCTCAGGGGAAGGAAAGGTGATGAACTGTATGACTTAGTGTTTGCATATAGTAGGTATTTTTTATTGTCTCTGGTGGGTCACATACTGGGTGAAGGTGGGCAGTGTGGAGTCCAGGGATACATAAATATTGCGATGAAATAATTGTCGTCAATAAGTAAACAACGCATTAACTTGTTAACTGTCCCAGTCCTGATATACACTTGTATATGTCTTTGAGAGATCAGACTTACCCAATTGAACCTTTTTTCACAACCAGCAAAACTGGACTGAGCAAAACTACTAAACTCTGATATCATTCCATGCCGATATCGCAAAAAATGCTAAATATAGACCCGATATATCGATCTCTAATGCTAGCCACATATTATAGCATTTGCTAAAAGCCTGTAAAACTGTCTTTTGAAATAAATGTAACTATCTCTAATATCCTAGTTCCAACTTCTGATAGGTGTTGTTACAAACATTCATCTCTTAAATTAGAAAAAAGTTAGTGATACTGAGCCAAGATAAAGGTTGAAGTATGTTAAAAAAAAAAAAAGTGATTTTGTGAGGGGTCTCTTCTGGGCAAAATGTTTATGTAGCTTTCTACATGGCGACCAGGATGAGTGAACATTGACAGGAAGTTGCCAGAATATGTGGCAGCATGATTGGCTTAAAAATACAGGGAATATTTCATAATAACTACTAGAGCTGCACAATTAATCGAATTTTAATCACAATTTCGATTTTGGCCTGCCACGATTAAATTAAGATGATCGTCTGCGATTTTAATAGCAGCTCTGCTCCAGACCAAACACTTTCTCAGCCAA
>JBBPDH010026043.1:0-10577 GCA_037974565.1 Clupeocharax schoutedeni
CTGTCCAAGGATGTCAGAGACAAAATTGTAGACCTGCACAAGGCTGGAATGGGCTACAAAACCATTAGCAAGAAGCTTGGAGAGAAGGTGCAAACTGTTGGTGCGATTGTTCGAAAAAGGAAGGAGCACAAAATGACCATCAATCAACCTCGGTCTGGGGCTCCACGTAAGATCTCACATCATGGGGTGTCAATGATTCTGAGAAAGGTGAGAAATCATCCTAGAACTACTCCGGACCATAATCCAATAGAAAACCTATGGAGGGAGCTGAAGCTCAAAGTTGCACAGATATAGCCTCGAAACCTTGTGATTTAGAGATGATCTGCAGAGGAGTCGACCAAAATTCCTCTAAAATGTGCACAAACTTGGTCATCAATTACCAGAAACCTTTTACCTCTGTGCCTGCAAACAAGGGTTTTGCCACTAAGTATTAAGTCTTTTTTTGTTAGAGGGTTCAAATACTTATTTCCCTCAAAGAAATGCAAATCAGTTTCTATCTTTTATTTAAAGTTATTTTTTCAATTTTCATTTTGATATGCTATCTGTCACTGTTAAAATAAACCTACCATTAAACTGATACTGTTCTGAGACTTTTCATTTCTTTGTCATTGGACAAACTTACAAAATCCACAAGGGGTCAAATACTTATTTCCTCCACTGTAACCAGGTCAGTTTCCCAGTAAATCATGCTACAACGTTACCATCAACTCTTTATCTAACAACATAGCACATATGTATTGAGTGAACTAAGTTAGTTTACAAAGGCTGTTTTACATCTGATTCTATAAAATTTTCCTGCGGTAATCAATGTAGTCTCTTATACCAACAGCACTGATAATGTGCATGTGAAGCACAAAAATATGCTTTGGCTTTATTTTAATGCTTGATGTGCACAGAATGCTGTCAAAATAGTTTGAATCTGACTTTATTTCTTGCCTGGAAGAGGCAACGTGAGTGCATGAACTGAAGCTAGACTGAGCTGTATGAGTTATGTTTTCTTTTGTGTGCTGGTATGTGTTTCTTTTCAGAGTATCATGGCCTGATTTCCACAGCCACTTTTGTAATTGGAAGTAAAGCATTAACATCTATGAGAATTCTGTTAATATTTGGTAATACTTCAGTATAAGAGGACTTTACAGTATTATGTCCTAATAATGTCCTTATTAAGACAGTTGTTTGTCAGTTGCTTGAAGTTAACTATCTGTCCATTAGTAGTTTATTGAGCAATAACTAAACTGAATTATAATCCTTTGCAAGGTGTTGTGAGTTCATTTTTTTGAAAATGCAAGTTTATTTTTTTCATTTCAGAAACTTTATCTAAAAAGTGAAATATTACAGCAGCCAATTAGCACTGGCTACTGGCTTGTTATAGCTAAACTAGTACATTATTTATTAAAGTAAAATAAGGACAAACCAAGTACTACTAGCTGCCACAGCAAAGGAGGACGTAGATATACCAAGAACAATGGGAATTTTGATGGACAATACAAAACACCGCTCGACCACAACATGAGTGTATGATGGTGACAGCCCACTGAGGCTATGGCTCGGCTGAAATTTAACCGCCATGATCCAGCAGGTTTTGGTGATTTCCCTGCTCAGAAACACTTGGTTCACCTCTTCAGTTGATATTCAGGTGTAGTGAATGTGTTTGAGGAGGGGAACCATCAAACTGTGCTGAATATCGTCCCTCCAGGACCAGAGTTTGACACCCCTGACCTAGAGGGACGTGAGGGGGAAGGACACAAACACAAATCACAACACACACAGACAATCTGAACAAAACCTAAACAAAGCTTAACTCAGAGACTAACTGAACACAGGTGGTGATTAGCGGGCGCCATGGCAATGGTAATCAGCGGTGAGCCAAGGGACTCACACGCTGCAGGTGTGGTGCCAGGCACTGTGCCAAACCTAAACAAACCAGCATGCGGCAACAGGGGGGCTGTGATGAGGACTCCTCAAAACATAGGTGAGGGTTCTCACTGCAGGCGTGGCGGAGATGGCACAGGCATGACACCTGAATTGAATGCTGGATGTCATTTTTGCTGCATTATTTTTTTTTTGCATATGTTTTGTTTTGACTGTGGATCTAGGGGAACTGGGACAACAATCCTGAACTACCCTTGCTCTTTCACTTAACACTAGAATCCATGGGAAAAATGTTACTGAGTTGTTAATACCTTTCCTGGCACAGCAGCCTCAGCAGCCTTTGTCTGTGCCTCTATTGCCTTGTGTTGCATGATCTGTAACTGTAAATATACTGACATTTATTGTGTTTTGGAACCGATTGTGTTCAAAAAAAATTTCAGTAATTCAGTAGCTGACAAACTGCTGTTTGATATGCATCTGTCAGGATTGTAATATAATATAGTATACTTATATACTAATATTAATATTAATTTTCATCTTAATGAAAAATGCGCACATTAAATTCATAAATAAGAAAATCTCCCCTCCACGTAAACAAGTGTAATGCATTTCTCATCTATCATTAAGCATCATGTGTAAAATGAAGTATAATGTTAAGACCACAACTGTTGTGATAATTAGCAATGCTAATTATCACCTCTACATTAATATTAACACAGTGGGTCTTGGGATGCCACTTCCCTGGAAAGCAGTGTATCAACCAATGAACTATACTCACCTTGTTCTTTGACAGGCAATATTTTTGTGAGGCCATCATACACTGCCCAACATCTGATCAACATCACCTTTTGTTCTCCATATCAAATATCCAGAAGAAAACACTGAAATTGAATTTGACTGAAAATGCAGGCTTATGGTCTAATGCTGGCATTCAACTAATACATAGGACACAGACCAGTTCCTGTCCATTTGCTATTTTATCTTTGCAACAATCAGGAAAACATATACAGTGTTTCTAAAGCACAGCCAAATCAACTGGATTCCTGCAAATGAATTCCTATTTTTTTTAAATTACCAGGACATTCTTTGCACACAGTAATTGTCATTAGTGTGATTGTGTCTGCAAGTTTTAATATTATTATTTATGTATTTATTTAATTAATCATTTATTTATTACACCCACTATCTGATGCCCTTCTCATCAGAGAATGTTAAAGTTTATTTACAAGCACAACACACCACATACCACATAACGGATATTTTATTTTTATTTACTGCATATTCTCTATCCTGCTGCTGTAGTTTGCACATGTATTTATTTCCTTCTGTCCACCTCAATATTTTGCACACTTAATGACTCTGCTACAATACACTATATGTCATGTTCAAATCTAATCCTTTAGCTACATTCGTTGACTGCACAATATTTTGTCTTGTCCTGTAATCTTGTGTTGTCTCTTGCTCTCTGCACTGTCTATTTCTGACCTGCCTGCTCCAATGTAATCTTGTGGTGTTACATTTTTTTGTTCTTTGTGTTGCACTACAGTCCTGGAGAAATGTTCTTTCATTTCACTGTGTATGGCTGAAATGACGATAAACTTGACTATACTTACATATAGTATATATTTCCATGAATTGCAAGGAAACCCTGCTTTCCATATATTATACATTTTATTCGGAGGGCATTAAGAACAGCAATTCCTGTTTTTATGATGTTACAGCACTAGATTTATCTATCTCAAATATGAGCACTCTTGGATATATGGTTATACCTAAAACATTGATCTGTTTATTTTATTTATTTTTGTCCCCATTTAAATAGTTAAATTCTGGCCCAGGAATGGTGGTTTTCATATCCGCATCATATGAATCAGTGTGTGGAATCATTCATTTTGCCCTAATTGTTTCATTTTGCCCTAATTGTTGGTTGTAAACACATTCAGAATAATACATGACCCTATGCAAATGCTAATTTTTAGTTTGTTTCTTATTTGCCAATTGAAGCATAACATATATTCATATTGATGTGTTTGCTTCCTCAAAATGGTAGTTATTGGCACAAATTAGATCAAATGTCTATACATTTTTAGTTTTATCAGATCATGTTATTTACATATTGAAAGAAGTGCTCTAGCAATACTGAATAATAACATTATTAAAGTTATTAAATTATTATTAAATTATTCATAGGTTTAATGATCTTGAAGTGTTAATAGGGGAGTTTATCAGTGCAGAGCTTGTAGCTTTTAACCTGAGTATGGGTGATGATTCATTTATTCCCTGAATCCAGAGTGCTCTCTCTGTGGCCAGGGAAAACAAATGTGAAAGTATTCATTATCTATCATTTTTCATCTATTTTCTTTTTCTTTTTTTTTTGGAAGTGGGAGATTTCATTGTATTTGCTCAACAATGAAATGCTTATTAGTGGTGAAGAGACAGTACGGCCTGATTGGCAGGCCCATGTTTAAACAAAGCCCGTGGTTAATCACTTCGCCCAGCACGAGGGCACATGGTTCTCCATCACTTATTAAACACAATTACACATCCAAAGGCGCTGTGTAGAAGTCACACTGCACTTCCATTTCGCTGACCTAGAGATCAGAGGGGGGAAAGATAGAGTGTGACAACAGCAGAGGGGTTGGAAAAGACAAGAAGCAGCAGATGGATGAACTGACTGCGTGCATGAGTTCTTTATATAGTAACAGCTAATGCTTGGATGTCACAGCTATTCCAGCAATGACGAAGCACGTCTCTGATTCATCATTTCTTTGAAACAAGCAGTTTCATTAAAAATGTGGATTCTAAACTTTAAGCACATGACACCGTTGTGTTTGTTAGTTAAACAGATCATGTTTTAAATGGAAGAAATATATTACAATTCTAAAAAAGTAACATTTTGCTACATTTTTACCATTGCATAACCTGGCCTGGGATGCCAAATTACCATCCACAAGGAACCTGATTTTTTTCTTGAGTTGTTTTGCAAGCCAACCCTTAAAATGTCACCCATTGATGCAGCTTTGAATGTTTATGTTGTATAAATCAGACACCACTTATCTCAACATTTGAAGTGTGAGGTGTATGAGGGGCTAAATGGCATGGAGCACTATTTAAGAAGAAAAATCACACAAAATGTCCATCTAGCTATCAAAGTCTGTCGATAAACATGTACAATTCTGCCTATTTGTATTTGAAACACTATGACGTCAGATGCACATGATTAATGAAACATGATTCAAATGTTACACTCAGCAGGACAACAGTACAATGAAAGTGCATATAAATAAGTGGCAATAATTCAATAGGTTTAGGCACAAAAAAAACCTCAAACCCCTCTTATGTTATATATCTCTATGTGCGTTAAATGATTCAGTTCCAAAACTGGTTTTGTTGTATTTTTACAAATAACTTAAAAGCTACAGCATTTCTGTACTGTCACCAGGTCTGTCAGGTGGAGGAGAGTGGAGGACAAAAAGAGGAATGGCAACAGCCTGTGATAGTGTAATCACTTTTTGCTACCATAGTTACCATATAAATTTATCTAAACAGAGGGAATATTTGCTGGCTTTATCTGGCTAATAGCTTTGTGTTATCTTGCTTCACAGAATAAACACCCCAGACAGGTAATTAGCCCGTAGCAGAATCTGTGAATTAATTAATAATGTATGTTATTTGTGTACTTCATGCAATACAGCTCATAGTCTAATGATATAGATGTCAAATAAAACAAAAACTCTTGTGAAAGCCAAGCAAAGCTCATGGTTATGATGACTTTTTAGTTGAAAAGGCTGCAGCTGTAGCCCAAATCTTGCTAAGCCTTGTTTTGAAGCATTGTACTTAAGTATTGTACACTGTGCTTGTGTGCCACATGAGTACAGTCTGTATTTGAACTTTAATTCAAGAATTATTCAACCTCTTTCACTTTTGTTTGGACCCGTGTATTCCTTTCAACCTTTCTCAAAATGCATTTAAATTCAGCGTAGCGCTATTAGCATGGACCACCAGGTGAGGAATAGCAAGAGGAGCCAGTCAGCGGTCCAGCATCTCGAAACAGCTACATGCCTACATGTCTTGCTATTGACATTCTGCCATGTGGCGCCAAATGGGCCATTGTAGTGGGCACGACTCATCCTTTCCTGAAGTGATGAGCATGGCAGTAATGGAGTTTAGTGGGGTAGAGTGGCACAGGTGAGTAATGGAACTCTGTCAGCACTGCCACGTAGATTAGATTAACTCCTCTCTACGATGTACAACGATCAATCACTCTTGACCATTTTTCCCTTTTTTATTTGCTTTAATACCCATGGACTCAGAGCATAATTTCCATCCTCTATTATGCTACATTCTCAACAGTCAAACCAGAGACTAGATTACATGCTTTAATCCACCTATCCATCAATCGGTTAGTCTTCTTGAATCATCCATCTGATACCAAACCATGCAATCCACAGAGGCATTAGCACTTCATGGCAGTATTTAGAGTTCCATTTTCAGGGCCCAACAGAGCAAATATTATCAGTATATCTTGAAGCTCTTCTAGTATAAAAGCAGCAGGAGCTGAGAGATATGAATCTGGTAGATCTCATTTGGCAGTACAAAAATAGTCTGTAGTGCAAAAATATGTCCGGCCTCCTCTGTATCACTTTTTCTCCAAGCATGCAGTCATAAAAATACCAGATGTTACTTTTTTGTGTCACATGCTGGGTGTAGGGAAAGATGAGAAGGGGACGCATTCACAAAACATGGACTTTATTGAACTGACATGAACGGAAATGCATGAAAACAAAGTAATGGGAGCAGACACATAAACAGAGCAGACACAGAACCAGGGTGACACAGATTAAGATGGAGAGATGTACTGAAAAAAAAAACAGACTAGACAGAGGGCAATACGTCAGAAAAATAAACACCGATGGAAAGACCGGACTGAAAGTAGGACCAGGATCAGGCATAGACAGGTTTCTTCAGGGATGGAGAGGAAGAAAACAGAGTCAGAGGCAAGGGGTGTAGTGGGGCCATAGACTGGACACAGGGCAGGACTGGGAACAAAGCAGAGGGGTCTGGGAACAGAACACACTGGACTGCAAACATGACTGAAGACAGAACATAGGACTGGACAGAGGTTGTAACAGAGGACTGGACTTTGGATTCGACATGAGACTGAACAGAAGACTCTGGGCAGCTGACAATGGGGGACCAAGAGACTGGACTTTCAGCTGGGGCCAGTGAGGTGAAACCTGGTGGCTGGGTATCTGGTGAGCTCAGAGTCCAGTGTCTGGACACTCTGGATGACAACAAGGAGTGAGATAAGATGGGGTGAGATTGTTACACTTTGTTGTGTGGCCCCTTTTTTAGCCCCTGGTTCTGAAAAATGCCCCAGAACCATGGATTTATTATATGATTATTGTGGGACCTGCTTTGATGTCCTGTTTGCAGAACAGTTTGAACAGTAAACAAATAAACTGAATATAACTACAGTTAGGTTATTCTAATCAAGTCAAGCCAGTTTTTATTGTCATTTCTACCATGTACACACAGTACATAGTAAACAACGGAATAATTATTCCTCCAGGACCAACAGAACAGAACAGGACAGAACACGAGCAACAATGCAACTCAACAAGACAAAACACTGTTCAGTGCAATTGACTAGCAGAAAATCCACACTGTTTTCCAAGCTGGGGCCAAAATATATGAATCTGGCAGATCTCGTTTGGCAGTATAAAGGCTATGGTGCAAAAATATTTCCAGCTGCCTCTATCACTGTTTCTTCTCATATTTAGCCAAACTATATTCTCCTCTGATTATTCTTTTTATTATGGGTAAGTCTGTATTGTTCTGTCTTGTGTGAGTGTGCAGTCGTGATGTGAACAATTTCCTCCGGGATAAATAAAGTTCTCTGATTCTGATAAAAATACCAAATGTTACTCCTTGTGAAATCATGCTGCAGTTAATATGTGACATAAAGCATGTTTCTTTTAGCTGCTTTCTAGCATAGTCTGAGTGAGGATTGAGTGATATGGCGGTTTTGATTATGTGCATGCTGTTTATACATTTGGTTTGTAGTTAGTTTGTACTAAGGTGGTTCTTGAAGACTGCTTTAGCCTTCCATATGTCAATGGCCAATGCTTCTCTTTGGCTGTAGTTGCATGAGGTGTGTGTATGTCTGTGTGTGTGAGACTCAGATGGAACTCTGAGTTCTTGGCCTAGAAACATATATTTAACACCACTAGTGTGATTCTTTTATAAATTACATTGATACTGCATAACATTTCCAAATGCTGTCCTTACCTTTTTGATAGCTAAGGCATATGTTTACATGGTTCAAATTTCAAAAGTCTTGCTCAGACATTTTTTTACTTTATTTGAAGACCTCTGAAAACCATGTCATGTTTACAGAATATTCAACCCCCCACCCCCTAATTTTATTACATTTACTTTACTAACATATTATTATAGCTGAGGTCTTCCAGAATATAACAATATTTGTCACTTTGGCATAGATGTTTTTAGTTATATGAAATACTTAAAATGTAAAAGTAGAAAATTGCCTTAAAGTGCCAGAAAGGCCTCGGACCTCAGAGGGTTAAGCTTAAGCCGCGGCAGCCACTCTCTGCAGTGCATGAACATACTTACCCCTGAGTTCAGGGCCTAAAGCAAGCTAAATTGCACCAGAAGCATAATTTTTCATGAACTGATTCTTGCTCAGTCCTGTTGTTTCCATTGGTCAGTCATCATGCTAATTAATGTGGAATAGTGAAGCAGAATCGATAATGTGTGTGTCATGTATGTCTGGTGCAAGATTTATATGGGTAATTACCTAGAACAAAAATGGAGAACTCCCTACTTGACTTCCATCTTCCACCCACCCACTTCCTCCTCTCCAAGTGTGCAGCAAGCAACTCGGCTCCTTGATAACAGAGGGACAAATTAATGAGATAAAGTGATAGCAGACTCCACACATCAAAGAAGATCAAACAGACTGGGAGAAGAGAGCTGGAATAAAAAAAAATAAATCAAATAAATCAACAAACAGCTCAATGCAGTGTACAGCTAGTTCCGGCTTTCACCCCTCGATAAGAATCTCAATGGGGAGGCACGAAGTTCCCGCAGTTCACAATTATATGAACACAATTATGACACAAAGCAGAGCACTTACGATATGGATAATGAAATTGTTTTCGGAGTCCAAATGGCTTCGTTTTTATTAGTGGACATCATGAACAGTTCAAGGGCTTTTTGAAGGGCTCATCAGCTCAGGACACCATTGAACTGTCAGTAGCAGGCAACCACACTGTTGGATTAATCTAGTGGTTCTCAAACTTTTTCTATAATTCCATACCTGGCAGGAAGAAATATTTCCATGACTCACCTCTACAAAACATTGACAAAACAGCCTAGATTTAACTTTATATGGATTACACCCAACTAATTAATCAAATTACTTTGCCTGTTACTTTGTATGTTGCCATCCTCATATTTGTCATATTTCCTTTTTGGCTTATTCTTTTTTTTTTTGCTTGTTATCAGCACTTGTCTCATTTCTCTCAGCAGCGCCATCTGTTTTTCTTTTCATACCTGTTCAATATTGGTTCATTTTGGCCATCTGAGGCTCCGACAGCAGAGAATGAGCAGGTTGCTAATGTAACTGGGGTTGGTGTTGGTGCGCAAGTTTCGGCAGTTGTCCGGGGATTGTGGGAGGTTTGAGGAGAAAGCTCTACATCTTGGCCGTTGTCTGTGGGGGGCATTGGGGGTGTGTGTGCACATCTCGGGGTACACATCCCCCCCCCCCCTTCTATAATGGTTCTGGTGCCCATGTTTGATGGCACGGGGATACTTTTATTTCTCTTTTGTTTTGCTCATGAACCAAGCTGCCATATCATGACTACACTTTAGCTCATCTAGCTCCTAAATCTCATTCTATGCAGTTCTTCTATTTAATCAAGAGGCCAGCAGTCTGTAGTTATAGACATTCATCCATGATCTACTCATGCATCACAACTGACAGCAACATTTCGTGGTCGTGTTTTCTCTAATAAGAATAATAATAATAAAAAGATCTTTTTTGTCCTCTGTGCATTCATTATAAGATTTATACGCAAATGAATGGAAGTGCTATCGCTGTGTCCTCCACTCACTTTAATGTTCTGCATGGTTAGCTTCTCTGCTCAACTTTGTCGTCTTCATCTTTTATTCATGATGAGGCCTATCAAGGTACGGACATGCTCAGGAAGAGATGGCTTGTGACATGACAGCATAGGCAAACACACTGCCAGTCCCGACGAAGTGATGATGGAATAATAACAGTGACGCAGCATTTGTCCCTGACCTGACTGCACATTTTGCTTGACAGATTGAGGGACATCTTGAAGGTGCTTTTCTACTCGCACTTTTGTGCACAGAGGGTGTGACCTTCCTTACAATAGAAAGTTTGCAAACCCTTTCGCGTTCTCAGAATGTCTACGTAGATCTTACTAAAAAGTGATCACAACAAAATGAAATCCAGTTAATCAAAAAACACCCGACTTGTTAGTGTCACACTCTGCTTTGTATTGTCCATTTCAGTCTGTTCTCCTCTATACCATATGGTCTTTTGTTTTGGTTCTCTAGCCCCAACATAGTCCCTCTAATCAGTGTATTCACCAGTCTTGTCCATGTCACCACCCCTTACCAGGTGTTCCCTATTCTGATCCAGTATATATATA
>JBBPDH010026061.1:0-10577 GCA_037974565.1 Clupeocharax schoutedeni
GAAGAAACTGAATAATATTTACAGATGGATGTACAGTAGTATGAGCATAATATACATAATATACAGTATGAACAGTACGAATATATGAAGTATGGATATAGTATAGATGTATGAACATAATATACAATTATAAACAGGAATTACAAGTGGGTGAACAATTTTACAGATTGCTGCAGTGATCATAAACATGCAATGGATGCGAACAAAAATACTATAAAAGAATATTAAAAAAATATCTGCTATTAAAAATATACTGTTTAATTATCTACATCAGAAATGTACAGGTGTATATGTACACTTCTATAATTATAATTAGTGAATATACACTAATTATATAATTTACTCTAACCTCCCATATGACTACCATTCTAGCAGACATTTGTTTATCAGACATTGTTGTTTCATTAACTAATTAAGAGGCCCTCTGTGGGTTGGATCAGGTGTGTTCGAGTAAACAGTAATATATGCACAGAATTAGTGTCCCGAGGACAGACGTTGGGAGCCACTGCAGTAGGCTTTTAACTCCTATTAGTATGTCATGTTTATTTTAATTGCAGTTGATTAGCTTGAACACCTTATTGAAGATAACATTGACACTAGCATAGTGCTATAAAATATCTTGGCAAATACTGAGAATTTCCCTCTTGGTACGATAAGTTAAGATTGGATAAGATGGTCATGGGATATTTACATTGTATCTTCAGTGGCATATCATTAGTTTTTTGCCCATTCGTGTGGTTATAACTATTCTATTACTGAGTCAATAGAAGGTTCATGACTTGTGTGTGTGTGTAAGGTGAGGGTTCCGAGTATATGGTGCAGAATGCACAGAAAGTCTAATTTAGCAGATGTCTCAGCTGCTCAGGTTCCTGCAGTTATTATATGTGACCACTAGAGGTCACTATATGCAGGGAAATCAGCCGTTGGAATCCACAGTTAGAAAGTGTGTGTGTGTGTGTGTGTGTGTATGTATGTGTGTGTGTGTGTGTGTGAGAGAGAGAGAGAGAGAGCGAAAGAGAGAGCGTGTGCGTCTTGTATTTATATATTGGTGGGGACAAAAGGCCCCGTAATTAGAGTAATACCAGTAAGAGAAAATCGGTAAAAGCGGGGAAATTTTGATGTTCTCACCATAAACTCAGTTTTTTTTGGGACAAATATAGTAATTCTCTCTCTCTCTCTCTCTCTCCTTCTCTTTCGCTCTCTGTGCGTGTGCGTGCGTGCGTGTTTGTGTATGAGTGTGTGTGTAATGGATATAACATGCTGTATCATGTGACTTGTCACGCCAGTATTTATTTTTATTTAGCTTCCTAAATAAAGTGACTGCAGATATTAAAAGATGTATGACGTAATATATACCGTTATAGTTTTTATTTGTAAAGACTAGTCACACTGGCTAGTCATACACTCAGATTATTCTTAATGCTCAGTGGTGTTTAGTTAATTAAAGTCTGGTGAGAGAACAAATATGAATTTTTTCATTATACAGGAATTATATCTATTATACAGGAAAGGGGGTTAGATAAAACAATTCTGAAAATTAAAATTTTACTCTGACAGGCTCTAGTTTTTATGCGCCCTAGTGAATTGACACACACAACTTCTGGTTGCGGATCCAGTCAATAATATCTCTTGGCTGGACATAATGTTTGTTTACACTTGTTAACACTTCTTGTGTTCATTTGAATATATTTTATCTAGCTTTTAATGTTCTGTACACATTGTGTATGTGACAAATAAAGAATGTTAAATTAGGATCTGGCCTCAAGCATCTCCTACACTATAAGAAAACCACAAGCTGTATCTAAGTGTTAAGTGTTACTAGGTGTTAAGTGTTACTAGTGACCATTTTATCATATGTGAACACACCACAGCACACAGTGTGAACAGCATGAAATTCTATTCTGCATTTAACCCATAACCCATTCAAGTGAAGCCAGGAACACAGCACCCAGGGTGCAGTGAGTGGGGATGGCACCCTGCTCAGGGGTACCTCAGAGGTGTCACTAGCAGTCTTCAAACACTTTCTGATCACAGGGACATCACTAGGGCACCAGCTGCCCATGAAGATGCAAGCGTTTTCAGTTTATGTTTACAAAGCTTGAGGTTTTAGGTGAGAATTGACCTGAAATGTTAAAAAAACTTTTCCTCTAGACCAGTAGTTCTCAACCATTCAAGATACTTTGTCACATGCAGTCATACAAGTACAACACACAGTGAAATGTAACCTTTTCAACATTAAGACCCACCTATCTATCACAGCATGTTTCCAAGGCCCACTTGGCCACATTAGATGGCATTAAATAACCAGTTGCTGACCAATGGTCTCGATTTTAAATGTGGCCCAGAGGTTGAGGCCCAGAGGCTGAGAAACCTGGCTCTAGACAACATAAGATCAGATGGAAAGACATTGGAGACTTTTATTTACATCTTATTCTGCACAGATATTCATACTGAAACAGAGTCTCCCAGTTATCTCACAAGTGTCTCCTTTTGACTTTTAATAGTGACCTCAATAACATCTCACACTGCACACAGATTGTCACACACACCAGGTCACGTGTTGTCACGAAGTCTCGGAGATGATGTCACGACAGGTATATAAACAGGAAGTAAGTGTACACCTGCACACTGACACTGTACTCTGTACAAGGCAGAGCAGCGGACGATGGTGGAGTATGTCGCCGAGGGTCTTTGCCAAGGGACAATCAGAACATCTCAATCTCCCACGGCCGCGGGTTTCTTCTTCGTGAAGAAAAAATATGGGGGCCTCCGCCCCTGCGTCGACTATCGGGTGCTGAATGAAATAACCATCAAGAATCATCATCTTTGTGCTTGCGTGTTCCACATGTGCCTGACAAAAATGCCCAACACCGCGAACATAGTTGAGCTTCTACCCCTGCCCATGCCTCGTCATCCTTGGTCTCACATAGCCAAGGATTTCGTAATTGGGCTGCCAGAGTCTCGGGGGGAAAACCACCATCTTAACTATCGTCGACAGGTTCTCCAAGGCTGTTCATCTGGTGGCCCTTCCCGGACTCCCCTCAGCAAAGGAGACAGCAGAGCTGTCCTCGAGCGTGTAGTCCGATTGCATGGGTTCCCCAAGGACATCGTCTTGGACAGAGGGCCCCAGTTCATGGCACAGTTCTGGAGGGTCTTCTGCCATCTAGTCCAGGTCTCCACCAGCCTCTCCTCCGGATACCATCCTCAGACCAATGGCCAGACGGAGCGGACCAACCAACACCTGGAGCGCTTCCTTCGATGTTTCATGGCGGATCGTCAGCGCTCCTGGGCAAACTACCTCATCTGGGCTGAATTATCCCACAACCTTCTCACACCCTCCGCAACAGGCCTCAGTCCTTTTGAGGTATGTCACAGTTTCCAGGCTCCCATCTTCAAACATCAGGAACCGGAGATTGATGTACCGTCTGGCCAAATGTTGGTCTGCAGGTGCCCAACATCGTCGGCGGCACCCCTGGGACGACTGTTCCATGTAGGAGACAGGGTATATCTATCAGCATGGCACAACAACCTCTACACCGAGTCATGGAAGCTCTCACCACGGTTCCTGGCTCCCTACAAGAGCACTCATCACATCAACTCTGTCACCTACTGGCTCCAGCTCTCTGCCCACCTCCGGATCCATCCTGTGTTTCATATCTCATTGCTCAAACCTGTTCTGTTCTCTCCTCTGTCTCCCCAGGATCCTGCCCCACCTCCCACCCGTATCATTGACAGTTGTCCTGCGTACACAGTCCGGCGGATTCTGGACTCGCGGCGCTGTGGCCGTGGCTCTAAGTACCTGGTAGACTGGGAAGGCTACGGTCCGGAGGAACGATCCTGGGTCCCCGGCCACCACATCCTGGACAAGACCCTCATCCAGGACTACCGTCGTCGGGTGTCCTCCCTTCCTGGTCCGTCGGGTGCTGGTCCTAGAAGTGGGTGTACTGTCACATGCACCAGGTCACGTGACGTCACAAGGTCTCGGAGATGATCTCATGACATAAACAGGAAGTAAGTGTACACCTGCACACTGACATTGGATCTTATCCATGATATGTGTCGCCCTCTCTACTTGACTCATACAGTCCCTCCAGTACCGCGAGTACTCGGACTCCTTGGAGTCTGTTTATTACCTGTCTGTGTGTGTGTTCATAAAGCGGGTTCACCTTGGTGTGAATTCTATCTCCCTTTGGAGCGTTCTGAGATTAACTGTGTGGCTTACCTGCTCTCTCGTGTGTCTCACATCTGAGTTTTTCCTCCACACCACAAACCGGGCACAGTACACCAAATATTCTTGTCTTTACCATGACACAGATTAAATAAAGCCCATATTAACCTGCAACTGAATTATAGACAGGAATCTCAGTTTGAAATCAAATCACTTTAACATCAATCCATCCATGACAGTCTCAGCCTTGGTGCTGTGAATGACTTTTTATCTGGACAAGGCATCTCTTATCCTCTTTTTGTTTTTTTGAAGAAAGTCACAATTAAGTTTCCTGAGCCATCAAAGGTCAACATCTGGGCAATAACAGTTTCTTCTGGGTGGAGGGAGGCTAGTGTGGTCTAAAATAAAATGACGGGAATTGTGTGCCCATTTGTTCAGAATTATATTTTATGATATAAATCTTTATATTAAAATACAGTATTTTGTTTAATTGACAGTCAAAAAGTCAGATATCCAGAAGTGGAGCAGCTTGCATCTCTCATTGCTTGGGAAAATCAATACAATTTCTTTATTTATTCCAATCAATTCCATTATTTTTGCCAAAACATTTTTTTTAACTCATTAGACAAGTTGGTCTGTTCATTCCAACTGGGGTGGGAAATCACCAAGGGTCCGTAAGTCATTATTGCAGAGATGTAGACTTGCTTTTCTATTTTCTATTTTATTATTGGGCTGCACACATCCAAAAGATTTGTGTCTGGCTAGATCCCCCTGGTCCTTCTTGGTGTAATCTAGAAGTATCATAATGCAAACTATCTTCCATACGTGCCTTGCTTCACTCTTCCTTACCCACCAACCTTGTCAAATACACTGATAATCCGATAGTACATAATACGTTTAAAATATGGTATGAATTTAGAAGGTACTTTCAATTTGTGGCAGCATCAGTGATGGGACCTGTACACAATAACCATTTATTTCCCACCTCACTTTTAGATTCTACCTTTTTGGTATGGTATGATATTAAACACTTCTCTGACCTCTACATAAAGGATGTATTTACTAGCTTCTCTACTCTATCATCCACATACAGCCTGCCAGCAACTCACTTGTTCCGATACTTTCAAATCCGTCATTTTGTATCAAAGTGTTTCTCTGGTCTATACGTAAAGACACATAGAAAACTCAATGGCTGCTAAGTCACTAACACGTGCTTACAGAGAGACGTCTAGATCTGCAGCCAGCTGCCTTAATCCCGTTATTCAGGCTTATGTTCCTACTCGCTACTTACGCTCTTCCAAGGAACAATGTCTGGCTCTGCCATCCCTACACACAAGGCAAACCCAGCCCAGACACTTCTCTTTCATGGTTTCTTGCAGGTGGGTTGAGCTGCCAAACCTCCTGAAGACTCATCTATTCAGAGAGTATCTCCCCTCCTGAAACACTATCTACCCTAAATCACACTTTCTCTTCTACCCGATTAAGTTTACATCTCCCTGCTCTACTCCCTATTGAAAGATTTAGTGCTTAGACTCCTCTTGTTCTCCCACTGTTTCCTCAAATTTAAAGTTGATTGGATAAAAGCGTCTGCCAAATTAATTTAATGTAATGTTATGTAATGTAATATCAGTGTGGTTTTAGGCACAGTATGACTTTCTGTGAACTATAAAAATGAATGACTCTTTGCAATATATCTGAGCACTATAGAACAACTTGTTTTATATTACTGTACACAGCCATACATTTAGGTTTAGTTATTTCTACAGTATATTGACTAGTGTGCATGTAATTTTCCTTTTCTAAGACAGGTTTGTGGTTTGAGTGGTTTGTGCCATGTATTTACTTACAGAAACAATTTGAATATTGATTTGTAATGTTAGTGTTTGAAGATTCAAGGTCACAATTAAGATTCAATATCCTTTATTTGTCACATCCACTGTTATGCAAGTACAATGTGCAGTGAAATGTACCCCAAATGTACCCCAAATCACACTTGCGACTGTGCAAAAAAATGCTAAAATTGACATCAATCTTAGCTTTGCAACTTCAAGCAAAGAAGCAAAACTAGTTTATGTGGAAAATTGTGTTGCCTTTCACTTAACTATTATTTTAATGGCACCTGACCCAAAGTAATTAGAATGGTATTAAATAAAATTTATGTTTTTTTGATGTAACACATAGTGACACAGTAACACCAAGCCAGCCACTACTTTCTAAATAAAGCACTGCAGGATTTATGCAAATAACATCACCTAATAAAATAAGAAACTCATTTAAACGTGTCATCCAGGTTGTACAAGAAAAACTGAAACGACACACAAAACGTCCCTCAGATTTCTCTCAACCTACTCAAATCACTTCAAGCCCTTCCTTAAAATGGTGTAGAATTATTAAAGTGGTTTAAGACACAGTGTGACTGCACAACATATCGCAATAATTTTAAATTATTGAAAAAATATTTTAAGAGTTTTTTAAACAATGTTCAATGGTTTAAATGTTGGATGGGAGGCATTACAGATTTTCTCGATTGCTTAAACGCGTTCCCTGAAACTATGCCTTGTATTCTCAGAACAGTAAACACAAATCCATAATGTCTCATTGTATTTTCAGGTCAAAATGAAGCTCTACACTCAACCATTCACTCTTGTTTCACCAAACTTTGCCCACAGACATCACACACAAGGCCTCAAAAATACACACACTAAAACATAGTCTTACACATTGGTGCAATAAATTAAAAACAATATTTCCAAAACTGGCAACTTATGTTCCTTGTGGTTCTTTCACTCAAAAATCGTTTCACATGATGAACACAAAAGACGCAACCAATGTATATATAGTGGCAAATTTTAATTCATGTACTATACAGTACAACACTCACTTTGGTCTGGGTCAAGCCAGAGAATCTGATCCACATTACAGGCTATATTGGCCCTAGCCAGGCAGTGGGGGTAAAATCCTCTTGCTTGCCTGATCCACCCCTGGCATGCATCTACTGATATGTCTAGGCAGGCTTCTTCCATGTCCTGGAGGAGGTGAAAACGGAGATAAGGTACTAAACTTTCCACCGCCATGCCTTTCTATCGGGTTTAGAAAGGGAGAGTTTGCCGGCAGAAAGATGTTAGAAAACCTTGGGCTATTGGTAAACCAGACATGAACCCGAGCCGTGCGATGGAAGCTGACGTTATCCCAAACAACAACGTAGTGAGGCCGCTCTGCCTGTGCTGGTTCCCTTTAGTCCAGCTGGAACATATGTAATCCATCAAGAGAAGCAAGGGGAAGCATAGTCTTATAGGGTCCTAGAATGGCATGGCGGTGGAGTACCCCTTGTTGGCTGATGGCTGTGCACATAGTGACATTCCCTCCATGCTGACCAGGGACATTTACAATAGCCCGATGGCCAATTATGTTCTTCCCTCTTCTCCTCCTTTTGGTCAGGTTAAAACCTGCCTCATCCACAAAGATAATTTCATCGGAAACAGACCGTCCTTCAATCTCAAAGATTCCCTGCAAAACACATAACACAGTAGTACTTGTTGCCCAGCATACCTCATAGTCATACCATGGACACGGACATGGTCAACTAAAGTGGCTCGAATTCCTCCTCCTCCACCTCCACCTCCTCCTTCACCTTCTCCTCCCTGGTGTCCTAGACCTCCATCTCCTCCTCCTCCTCCTCCTCCTCCTCTCCCTCTTCCTTCACCACGTCCTCTACCTCGACCTCCTCCTCTTTCTCAACCTCTTCCTTTGCATCTCTTTGGATCCATTGTTTCAAACCTGAATGAAGCGACTTTGGCCCTTTTATCTATCCATCAAAGTTTCTGATTAGTGTGTGATAAATTTTGACTCCTAGTGTCTCCACTTGGTTAATTGTGTGCTAATTGAGCTCAAGCTGCGCTGATTTAACTTAACATTATTGAATGCTAGTGCTTTCTAAATGACCACATGGCACAAGCACTGTAGGGATTTGTGTGTAGAGTTTTGCAGTAACAGTTCACCAAATATGACTCGTGTTAAAGCAGGGGAATAGTGTTTATAGTACAGGGAAATGGGTGTGCTTTTTGAAAAACAGCCTTATGCTTCTGAAATTTTAGTTCAAAAGATTGACTATAGTGTTCTAGCAATCGATAAAAACTGTAAATGCTTTGTTTAAAAAATAACATGTTGGAATGGAAATATTGCATTTAATTTTTTTCCTGCATAAACTAGTCAGTGTCTGGAGTCTTTATAATCACAAATGCAAAGGAGAAACACTTTAACACTATAAAGGTTAAGTTTTTACTCACTTATCGCATGTAATATGGCCATCGCAACACTCAACAACATTATTGCATATTGCATGTTTTTCTAACAGCGTACAGGCCTAACTGTGAGCTATAAAAATGAACAAACTTCCTACTACAGTAAAGAGCAGGGGGTTAAAGGGCATTTGAGAAACAGGTACTGTGACTTCCCCCAGTGTTCAGTTACACGGTGTTCTTAACTTTTATGCATCATGGAAAGTCATACTTCGCCATAAATCATGTTGTCTATACACATCCATCGAACAGGAGTTCAAAAAGATATTGGGATATATATATATATATAGATTTTTTATATAGATGTTTTATTATATAAAGATCAACTCTATTTTAAAATACAGTATTTTGTTTATTTGTATATTAGTTTGAAATTTTAACACCATTTTAAAACACCAGTTCACACTATGCGAGCACATTATATGAATTTTGTTTATCATTCTAAGGTTATCATTTCATTTATACAAAGTTTTTGTGTCACAGGCGATGTGGCAGTTGCCATTTCGCTGTGATTTTCCCCAGTGTTCACAGAAAGACAGGCAACAAGGCAGGCAGGCAGGCATCCATGACTACAGGCTCTTCATTTAACAAAAACAGAAACATAAACCTGGCGCAGGGGCCGATACATGAAAACAGGAACAAGATGTAAAACTACAGGAGGCGATGGACCAACACTGAGGTCCACATAAACTGAACTTAAATACAGAACATGACACAGACAGAAACCAATCACAAAACATAATCACTTAAACTAAACACAGGACACCTGAAACTGAGAAACATGAAACAAACGTGCACAAAAATACAAAATAAAAGTCCCCAAAACAAAAACACTGGCCGAGCCGTGACATTTTGTCAGTGGAGAACTGACTGTTCAGGGGTTTGTAGGCCTCTACCTTGTACAGCAATAGATGAAGCAGGGAAAATGGATCTACTATAATTACGATTATATGACTATGTAATTACAGTATAACTATAATTTGATCTACTATCTAACTACTTTATACATTTGATATCTATACAATCAGTGTTATTACAAAACCTGATTGCTCTTTTTTTCTTGTCTTACTATTATTCCACAAAATCAAAAAATGTACTGAATTTTCAGCTTCAACTAAAAGCAGTTAATCTGCTTAAGTAAGGTCACATTTGAAAACTCGTTTGCTCGAATTAAATTTGTCACTGACACTTACAGAGCGACATCTAGATCTGCACCCACCTACCTTAATCCCTTACATACATATATATTTCCCAACTTCCAGGAGGGTGTGGCCATATCTAGATTCTCCACAAAGACTCGGCTCTTTTTATTTTTTATTTGTGTGTTCTTTTGATTACCTTTAACTTGTGTTTAAATTTTAGGATGTTTTACTCTTATTTAGATTTGTTTTATTATGTGGCACAGTCATAAAAAAGGAGCGGTACATTTCACTGGATACAGTTCACTGTGTGTTGTACTTACATAACTATGCATGTGACAAATAAAGAGTCTTGAATCTTGATACATATGTAAATCTGTATCACTAGCATCTGACTATTCGTTTCCTCTCACTGTAAGCTCAGAATTGGAAACACTCTTAACACTGGTAAACAGAGACTCATATATGTTGAGCCTGATCGTGGGAATGGGGCAATTGTATGCAAGCTTGTGTGTGTTCGCATTGTGTGAACTGAAACACATTGTTCTCTCAAGAGAACTAAAACACAGTTAAAGCTGTGTGTGTGTGTGTGTGGTATGTATTTATAATGGGGCCCCCTTAGCAAGCCTCTGTTCTCTACAACAATCGAGTATTTTAGCACCATCTCTGTGGTTAAAGGAATCCACACCTACACTCCTGCATCTCTTACACTCTTCCTCTACCCACAATCATATGCTCATCCTCCTACACTCCCATCCATCAATCCTGTGTGTAAACAACATTTTCCAGGGATGTTGTTCTTGTATGTGAATGTGTGATCGCATGTACGGTGGTATGCAAGTAATCATGTAAACATTCCACTGTCTTAATAACTTATGTTTGTTTGTGTGTGTGTGTGTGTGTGTGTGTGTGTGTGTGTGTGTATGTCCTTGTTCCTCTGTCTTACAGACCTCCATATATGTGGGTGTGGGC
>JBBPDH010026080.1:0-10576 GCA_037974565.1 Clupeocharax schoutedeni
CCACCAACTAGGCACAGACCAGAGGAACTGCATGGAGCTACAGAATTATTTCTGCTTCTGGGGATCCTTACAAGTTTAAACCTCTCACAGTTCAGCTCTGTCCTTTCTACCATTTCATGCTGTTCATTGGACCTGAACTGTTTGAATTTCAATTAAATAAAGCTTGAAACATCGGGGTGTTCTTAAACTTTTGACCGGTAGTTTAATGTGCTTCATAAAACATCAAAATCAATGTATAGTTATACAGTATAGCCAATAGAGAACTCTTTCATTTTGTACTTTGAACAAATGCAATGGCACGACACTATATTCACCATGTTTCCTTCTGTCCAGTGTCAATGCATTGCAATGGGGGGTTGGAATGTTTGTCACTCAGATCACTTCGGTTCACTTTGACCTTGTGACTCGTAAGTCCATGTCCAATGCAGGGCAGCCTTTCAGGAAATGAAGGTTGAGTGAAAGCTAAGTCAGGCAGAAAGTGATATGTTACACATCATAAATCAAAATTACACTGTAAAAGTGTAATAAAGCTGCCAGGCATTTGGATTATTTTGCTATTTGCTATTTAAAGGGCAATTAGAATAAACAAAACACAATAAAACTGGGGTTGATTTGACTTTGAGTTGGGTTTCAGAGCTGTGGAGGTCTATATCTGTCACTGAGACATTTTTCTAAACTCAAAACGGCCTCATTGCTTTTCCACTGCTTTCAGAACGTGGTCCAAAAACCTACAGGGCACTGACTGACTGTGCTTTTGACAGAATGGCCATTGAGTTCTAGGAATCAGGTTATTGGCTCCATTCATTCTGATTTACAGCCACAAACTCAGGATGTTCTTCAGACTCAGAAGCGAGGGCTGCTAGTCGTTTGGATTCGGTTTTACTGGCAAAAAGCTTCTGACTCTGCTTCCGGCAATGGTGACACTCCATGAATGCCATGAGTGGAGGAAGGGAAAGAGCAAGAGCAATCGGGAGAGAGACTTAAAATTAAATAATACCGGATCATTTGACAGCATAATGCATCTGGTGGAGAACACTAACAGCCAATTCAGACATCCATGAGATATCTTGGGCTTTTGTACAACATATAACCATAAAAGTAGTGTATTGCTCACTTTTGTTTTAAAGTACTGGTATAGGAACAAAAGTGCAATAACATTTGGTTTGCAAACACTTATAAGGAGCTTTTTATCAACAGTTACAGAGTTACAGTTTAAATATATAATAGCAGCTGTAAAGGGGACCCAATTCAGTTTTAAAGTCTCTGTATCTGAATGCATTAAAGTCTCTAACGGTGTAATGGTTATGTGTCCCAATATTTTGGCCGGCGCTTTATTATTTGTATTATATGGACAGAGGTAATGATGACATATGATATGAACAAATGTAAGAATAATCACAAAATTACAACAAACTTATAAAATAAAAGGATATTTTTTTAAAAAATTACAAAAAAGTAATTGTCAACACAAAAAATAACAAATTAATGTGCCCAGGCCTAGCTCAATAAGTTTCTCTAGTTTGCTATATTTCATATAAAAACACACAAACCGTTAACCTTTAAAAGCCTTTTTAAGTCATTTTACAATTTACTTTCATTAAAGAAAAAAATATATGGAATTTTATGCACGTCATATAATTGATAATTTTTTTTTATAAACAGC
Source organism: Clupeocharax schoutedeni (assembly GCA_037974565.1). Lineage (NCBI taxonomy): Eukaryota > Metazoa > Chordata > Actinopteri > Characiformes > Alestidae > Clupeocharax > Clupeocharax schoutedeni. Next base: position 1,664 of record JBBPDH010026080.1, read on the forward strand.
CTATTTCTTTAAAACAGCTATAATAGATACAGTACATATTTTGATTTGACTGAAGTCATTTGAATAAAAGTAAAGAAAAATCCTCTTACATGAAATACTGAGACAAACGGGCTCAGTTTGGTCTAAAGAGAGAGAGAGAGAGAGAGATAGAGAGAGAGAGAGAGAGAGAGAGAGAGAAGTGTTCACTCATAGCTTCACTCTTAACATCAGCAATCAGGATTGTACTCCCTACTAACCCAGCCCTTCCAGGAACTGAGAAATAGCTTTGCGCTGTGCTTTGTGCTTTGCTCCGCTGTCCCTGGACCCTGAACGTCCGTCTCAGCCTCACAGGGTCTCTTTGAGTTGCTTCATGAAGAAATTCCCCCATCCACCCCCAGTAATGGCAACAATTACAAAAAAGAAAAAGGCCTCTATTTACTGCCTGGAGACCAAACCACTTCCTGCTAGTTTACCACCCCAGATTTGCAAGCTTCTAAACACAGATCCAGTGTGTGTGGTGTGTGTGTGTGTGTGTGTGTGTGTGTGTGTGTGTGTGTGTGTGTGCAAGCCAAGGAGCTATTTTTACTCACTGGAGGCTGGGAGAAAGTGCAGCATGCATTGAGTGGTGGAATGTCTTCAGCTATGAATGGCACAGAGTCACACTCACACACACACACACACACACACACACACACACGGACACACATGGACACACAGACACACATGTACAGTGCACAGATACACAGACACACACTTACACAGTCACACACTCACGTACACGGACACACAGACACGCATGAGTACAAGCATGCTTTGACAGACATACACACACACACACGGAAACACACACACACACACACACGGAAACACACACACACACACACACACACACACACACACACACACACATACTGAAGTGCTTTTAGCATTCATAAAATGTTGATGGCACTCTGTGCTCTGGGCTTATCATTTATTGGTGGCATTTTAAATTGAGAAGTGAAGTGTTAGATCAGTTGGATGATAGTAATTCAATTCAATTTTATTTATATAGCGCTTTTTACAACAAAGCAGCTTTACAGAGTCCAGGTCCGAGCCCCTAGTGAGTAAGCCAGAGGCGACAGAGGCGAGGAAAACCTCCCTCAGCTGGCGGAAGAAACCTCGGGAGGAACCAAGACTCAAAAGGGGAACCTGTCCTCCTCGGGTCGACCCAGAGAGAAAGGAACAAGAACAAAGAATAAATAACGGAAAACAAGGTTTTAGGCTCTCTATGGCTAACAGAGTTGGTCTGACTGAGTCTCCAGAGGGTAAACACTGTTGGAAGAGGAACAGAGAGTCTGTAGTCCATAAACATCAGGATCAGGAGGAACAATCTCCGCCTGGGCTTTAGGCAGCGGTGGCCCAGTTTGGGGAAGGCCCCGAGTGGAGCTGGGACCGGTCGAGGGCAGTTTCCCACGGTGGTCAAACAGCAGTTCCCTTCAGAGAGAACAGAGGAGAGAGTTAGTTCAGTTTAGCTTTGCAGGATTATTTATATCTGTGAGGAGTGTGAGTTGAGCTAGAGCAGTCTAGCTAGAAAGGGCAGAACCCAGAGGTAAGATGGGTGTGAGAGCGCCCCCTGGGACCCTGGCACCTCCACTCCACTGCCACAAACCTGAGTGAACGTGAGGAGTGGGGGGGGGGGGGGGGCACAACACCAGTTTCCCAGTTTCCTAAAATATTCAGCCGATGGCTGAATGGTAGCTGCCGGACTGTTCTGGAGGTTTTGAAGGTCTGCAGGAATGCTGCACAGGCCGGACTGTCCTGTGGTCAGGAAAGAATAAAATATTAATACATGCTTGTTTTATGCTGAAGTGTTTTTTGTCGTTAAATCTTTATTTAACTACACTTACTGTCCACTTTAACATTTTACCTGTATTCCCACTCACTTTACCTTTTAAGTCTACTGAATACAGTGAGTGGGAACAGACAAGTTTGTTATCGTTATCTAATAGAATTAGAATATGTATGCGAACAAAATTAAACATTCATTAGCATAATTTAGATTTTATAGGGAAAAAAAACATTCACACACCACAAATGTATAATATCAGCACTTCAAAGCTCTTTTAAAGATTTGAAACATCTAAAGTCAGAAGTAATTAGCTTTTTGCAGGACTGTGGTTCACTTGCCACCTTAAATTCTCCAAAATTACACGGGGCCCTCTGCCCACAGTGCCTCAGTTCTATATAAAGTTTTATTGGATTATAGTCAGGACTCTGTCTGGGCCACGTTAACACTTTCACCTTCTTTAGACTGTAGGTTTGGGCCCGTTCCTCTAATATCTCCCAGTTCATTTACATTTACATTTACGGCATTTGGCTGATGCTCTTTTCCAGAGCGACGTACATCAGTACTTAAGAATTCCTGTTTCTTAAGAAACTGTTTCTTACCTGTTTCTTAACAGCTTAAATCTGAGTCAACTATTTACCCGAGACACTGCAGTCAGAGCATCTAAACAACTGTCCAAATAACACCTAACCCAACAATACATAAGCCCTAGAGAGGAACAACGCAAGTCAAGGAAATCAGTTCAGATTCATGTTTCCTTAGATGACGTGCAATCCTTTGCAGAAAAGCAGCCACATTTCCTGATGCTCCCACCACCATACTTTACTCTGGGATAGGGTGTTTTCTTGGGATCATGCAATTCTTTCGGCAGCCATGATGAGCAATATTGCCAAAATTCTGTTTTTGTGCGAGGTGTAAAAACATCTCTTCTTGCATGTGGTGTAAGTATAGAGATGATAACAGTGTGGTTCATTGCTTATCGGTCTCTGTCTTGTTTTTGTGGCTTGTGGCCAGTTGCCTTCTCTCTTACCTTCTTTACATCTTACCTATTCTGAAGATTATTAAACCAGTTTTACTGATGTTTGTAAGGTTATTGAAAAGTAGCTCTGTAGTGTTGTTTAACAATGTTGGCCCTGAGAACTCATGGAAGCTCCATCACTTTCACAATTGTTTTCTATTTGTTGCATAAAACCACAGTTAAAGGGGCCTGGCGGCCGCGGAATCTGTCTGCAGCAGCACTCTCAACACAAATAACCCAAACCAGAATCAGATTTATCGGACGCTTTTATCCAAAGCGACTTCCATTCCCTAACTATAGGGGACAGTCTCCCTGGAGCAACTTAGGGTTAAGGGTCTTGCTCAGGAACCTTGAAACCTTGATGTGATGAAGGTAGGATTCGAACCCATGACCTCTTGGTCTAGAGGCAATTAACCTACCCACTATGCCACCACACGATATGTCGTTAGGTACTTATCAACCCAGCTAATGAGAACACGAAGCTCCACACTGTTACTAACAAAGCTCCACACAGTTGCTAACAAAGCTCCACACTGTTGCTGTATGTATATGTATATATATATTAGTGCTGGGCCGTTAACGGCGATATATATTTTTTTTTACACGCGATAAGAATCTCGCGCGTTAGCTTTAAGTTACTACCAGAGGGGGATTTGGACCAGACAAGGGTAATATGTGTGTTATCCAAAAGTGAATTCAATTACCACCGAAGCACTACATCACTATCACATAACCTCAAGGCGAAGCTTCCCGATGTGGCAGAGACAGCGGAGGGAGGGGGTCTCCGACAGTTGCAGGAGTTCGGAGCGAGAGGCGGGACTTTAGTTAGCCTTTGTCCTTTAATTCAAGTTATTTAAAGTTAAGTTTTTGTCTTAAGACAGAGATTCTCTCAGGTTTGAAGATGTTATGCATTTTCTATTCAAAAGTAAGTTTTGTTTTATCTCACAGCTTTTAAAAGTGTGACAGAGTTGGGAAAAAAACTAAGAAAGCCTTCTTTGTAAAATTGATGACTGAGTGTGTCCATTATATATTATATATTGTGTTGACATAGAATTGCGATTCATCGCAATTAATGTTTTCCTGATTTGCGATTAACCAGTTAACTTAACCAGTTAATTACCGTAATCGCTTTACAGCCATAATCTAAATATATGAATATATATTTATAAATAGACATATAAAAATAAACTCTCTAGTACATGTGTAATTTCTCACATTCACAAGTGGAGAACAAAAACACAGGAATGTAATTGTGTGCTTTACATGTGCAATGAACGGCAGTGTATTATAAATATACAGTAAGTCTACAGTCTACAGTAATAAAAGCACAGATTTGACGTTGTACCTTGTGCTTGTATCTGAATGTGCATTATATAAATGTGATAAGTAAAGTGCATTGTCACACTTACAACTTGTAAAATCAATGTATTCATTGTTCCAGCAGTTATTTTATTTATTTATCTGAAGTACTTACAGTGGGTACCGAAAATATTTAGACCCCCTTAAATGTTTCACTCTTTGTTATATTGCAGCCATTTGCTAAAATCATTTAAGTTCATTTTTTTCCCTTGTTAATGCACACACAGCACCCATATTGACAGAAAAACAGAATTCTTGACATTTGTGCAAATTTTTAAAAAAGAAAATCTGAAATATCACATGGTCCTAAATATTCAGGCCCTTTGTTCAATATTTAGTAGAAACACCCTTTTGATCGAATACATCCATGAGTCTTTTTGGGAAAGGGTTTTTCACTCCTGGATTTGGGGAACCTCTGCCTTTCCTCCTTGCATATCCTCTCCAGTTCTGTCAGGTTGGATGGTAAATGTTGGTGGACAGCCATTTTTAGGTCTCTCCAGAGATGCTCAGTTAGGTTTTAGTCAGGGCTCTGGCTGGGCCATTCAAGAACAGTCATGGAGTCATTTTAGCTGTGTGCTGAGAGTCGTTGTCTTGTTGGAAGGTAAACCTTCGGCCCAGTCTGAGGTCCTGAGGACTTTGGAGAAGGTTTTTGTACAGGATATCCCTGTACTTGACCACTTTCATCTTTCCCTCGATTGCAACCAGTCGAACTGTCCCTGCAGCTGCAAAAAAAACACAGCATGATGCTGCCACCACCATGCTTCACTATTGGGACTGTGTTGGACAGGTAGTGAGCAGTGCCTGGTTTTCTCCACACATACCGCTTAGAATTAAGACCAAAAAGTTCCATTTTGGTCTCATCAGACCAGACCATCTTATTTCTCACCATTTTGGAGTCCTTCAGGTGTATTTTAGCAAACTCCATGCAGGCTTTCATGTGTCTTTCACTGAGGAGAGGCTTCCGTCTGGCCACTCTGCCATAAAGCCCCGACTGGTGGAGGCCTGCAGTGATGGTTGACTTTCTACAACTTTCTCCCGACTGCATCTCTGGAGCTCAGCCACAGTGATCTTTGGGGTCTTCTTTACCTCTCTTACCAAGGCTCCTCTCCCCTGATAGCTCAGTTTGGCCGGATGGTCAGCTCAAGGAAGGGTTCCAGTCGTCCCTAAAGTCTCCCATTTAAGGATTATGGAGACCACTGTGCTCTTAGGAACCTTACGTGCAGCAGATATATTTTGTAACCGTGGCCAGATCTGTGCCACAGTTCTGTCTCTGAGCTCTTCAGGCAGTTCCTCATGATCCACATCTGCTCTGACATGCACTGTGAGCTGCAAGGTCTTTTATAGACAGGTGTGTACCTCTCCTAATCAAGTCCAATCAGTAAAATCAAACACAGCTGGACTCAAATGAAGGTGTAGAACTATCTCAAGGATGATCAGAAGAAATGAACTGCACCTGAGTTAAATATGAGTGTCAGAGCAAAGGGTCTGAATATTGAGGACCATGTGATATTACTGTTTTTCTTTTAAAATAAATCTGCAGAAAATGTAAGGGGGTCTGAATACTTTCCTGTATATCCCCCTCTCTTACTGACCCAGCATCTTGTTTTATGACTATATACTATATATGACTAACTGAGCCTCTTATTATTTCTTGCTCGTTTCTATATTTTTCTACTTGTGCTTTAACCTCTGACTTTTCTGTGACCGTATCTGTTAAGGTGTGTAACTTGGTAGAACAGTGGATGCTGATTTAAGTGTTGTTTTACCGGTTTGTAGAACAGATGTGAACTATGTTAGCACTAGCGTACGTCGCTCTGGGTAAGAGTGTCTGCTAAATGCTGTAAATGTAATTTTATGTTGTTCTTTTTGTTCTGTGCAGTTATTGTATAGGCAATTTCCACTGGAACCAATAAAGCTGACTTTGACAGGAGAACATGTGGCAGAACCCGTCATAAACGGGACTAGCTGTAGTACATGCTTTGATCCAGTACAGACTAGTGAGTTAAAAGTGAAAAGCCCAGTTTGAGCCACAAGGTGTCAGCAGTATGTAAGTCTTCTGTGGTCCTCCCACAGTCCCATCACAGCCTCTCTTCTCTGACCACTGCACTCCATACAGAAGACCCCTTCTGTCTTCATTGTCTTCTCATTACAATGAAAATAAATGATGTTAGGTAAGAAAATTCAGTCTCAGCACAGCATAGACTATACGGGACGTCTTTACACACTTTCCCCAATGTTTAATGGTGTAATGGAAATTCTTAAAAAGTAATACATGATCTCTGCCCCCAATAAAGCACAGCTATAAAAATGGATGTTCTGGTTTGTTTATTACACCACTGCCTGCCACATCATGGCATCCAGCAAAACCACAAGTTTATGTTGACAGACAAGTAATTAACAGGGATTGTATTAGATCAGTGGTCCCTAACGCCCGGACCGCGGACTGGTACTGGGCCGTGGGTCATGTGGTATTGTCCGCGGGCTGCACAGAAAAACACTGTGGATGTTCCCCGTGTTCTGTTGTTGGCTAGTTTTTGTGAAAATGCTGTTAATAAAGCTGCGAGTACACACTGGATTTACCTTTATTATTATATTTTAAAGATACTCCATTATTATATATTTAAAATATCCCCATTTTTATGCGTAACATTTATTTGTATAAATACGTATACGTATATTTATCTGCCGCTCCTTAAAGGCCGGGCCGCGAACATAGTTTCTGATATTAAACCGGTCTGTGACCCAATAAAGGTTGGGGACCCCTGCCTTAGACCATATTGGTTGTTGCTGGAATATAATAAATGATAAAAGTATTAAATTATCGCAGGGTTTGGAAACAGTGCTTTAAAGAAATATCCATATAACAGGTTTTCCAGGCAAACAAACCTTTTTATGCTTTCAGACAGACAGAGAGAGAGAGACAGAGAGAGAAAGAGAGAAAGAGAGAGAGAGAGAGAGAGAGAGAGAGAGAGAGAGAGACAGAGAGAGGTCATGCCATTTCTGCCTTTACTAAAGACCCCTGGAAGAACTCCATATAAAACTTCAGCTCATGTTAGCACAGAGGCTGAAACCTGTTAAGAGCGGTTCTTTCTTTGGACTCTTTTTAAAAAATAAAATACGATCAGATAAGCTTCTAAATTCCCAAAGCAGTACAGATGATGTCACACACACACACACACACACACACACACACACACACACACACACACACACACACACACAAAAAAGAAATAATAAAAAAAGTCAACATAACGTTAAAAAGCATATTGTTTTTACTCATTAAATAAGCTGGAGCACAAAAAAGCATTTTAAAATAAATTAAATTGAATGTTAAATGAATAAATGTTAAATAAATGTTGCTTGAGTGCTCATAACTGAGGTCATGTTTAAAGTCACCTGTAGATACATTCTGTCCCACACAGTTCATAAGAGGATTTCAGTTTTGCTCTGTACAGTGTGTACCTTCCACCAGAGAGTGGAGCTGATGCTCTCTTCATCCAAACCTCAGACCCATTATTTTGAGACAGAGGGGTTTATTACCTTGACGTCAAGCAAACGCTGCGAGCAGCTCGATGTGTGTTGTGCAAACCCTTCGACTGTTTTATTTTTAGATCAGGGCACACTGTGGTCAAGAATAGAGCAGGTCAGGGCCTAACAGAGGCTTCACTTGTGTAACTGTGCTAAGGCAGGGGCAGGCCTCAGCTAATCCTCCGCTACTCAGGCAACAGGGGCTGGAACCCCTCTGCAGGAGACCCCTCAGTGTGTCTAGTTCATCCACTCTCTCTCTCTCGCTCTCTCTCTCTCTCCCCCTCTGTTTTTCTCTCTCTTGCTTTTTCTCTGTCTCTCTCTCCCTCTCTCTCTGTCCCTCTCTTCCACCCCCCTCTCTCTCTCTCTCCCTCTCTGTCTCTCTCTCTCTGCCTCTCTCACTCTGTCTCTCTCTCTCTCTCTGTCTCTCTCTCTGTCTCTCTCTCTCTCTGTCTGTCTCTCTCTCTGTCTGTCTGTCTCTCTCTCTCTCTCTCTCTCTCTCTCACACACACACAGTCCTCCTTTCTTCTCTCTTTGGCTGCGACTTTCCCTCGACCTGAATTCTTCTCTGCTGGAGTCTTATGTAATTCCTCTCTCCGTGTGAAGGGACGCACTGTGGCAGCAGCAAAGGTGCTCCAAATCTCCACTGCCCCTGTTCTAGTGTTTACGCAATCGGCTTTGAGGTTCACGCAGCGTAACGGCACGCAAAGCTAAAAGGGAAAACGAGGAATCGCAATGACAAAACACTAGTGACAATAAAACAGTGTGCATTATTATGATTGATGTTATTGTTATTGTTATTGTTTTTATTGTTACTATATATTATGTTGTATTACAACCCTCTACTTCTTGCACACTCAATGTAAAATGTCAATTTCCACCTGGACACATGGTTGCATGTTGTGCTTACACTGAATACTGTATGTGTAACTAGTCCGGAAAGGTTGTTGCCAAATTATAACTCTAACTCTTGCACATCTAATGCAAATGTCATTTCACCATCCTACCTCTATTTTTATCTTTATTGCCAAACTATATTTAACTCTCCCTGTCTTGACTTAAATGTGTGTATATATATATTCGATATATACTGCTCACAAAAATTAAAGGAACACTTTAAAGAAACACATTAGCAGTGTTGGGGTTAGTTACTCAAAAAAGTAATATATTACATATTACATATTACTCTCAAAAATAGTAATGCCTT
>JBBPDH010026116.1:0-10575 GCA_037974565.1 Clupeocharax schoutedeni
GTGTGTGTGTGTGTGTGTGTGTGTGTGTGTGTGTGTGTGTGTGTGTGTGTGTGTGTGTGTGTGTGTGTGTGTTTTCAAAGCTCGGTCAGCTAGAAGCTAGAAATGGGTGAAGGCACTCTAAATACGTTTTCATTAAAACATTTATGAGATCTAATTTCAGTTCTCTGTAAATGTACAGTATTAACACACACTGGTGCAACAAATGATTTACAAGTCAAGATAATACAGCACTTCTTCCAGTGTCTTGGTTTTCAGGTATGTTGCATCTAGAGCAAAGGACAGAGAGGCAAATACAAATGATGTGAATAGACATGGTGAAATTATGGACGCTTATAGATTTGGTTTAGACTATTTTCTTCATAATGATTATAGCTGATATGTGTATTTTTCAATAGGGGGCTGGAGAATGCAGTGGCTGACCCAGAGTAAGGTAATAGCTTAGAGAAAATACAGAAAAATCATGGATAATACTTCTTTAAAGTGAGATGATTTTTTTCATGGACTTCCTAGAATTTGGGAAATCTAATACAAATCTGGTGATTGTTTTTTAAAAGTTACATTAGCTAATCCAATAGTGTTAATGATAATTTCTTCCGTAAACTTTGATGTTTTGAGAACTGAAGGATTTCAATCAAAGATTTCAATTTTTCAAAGAAAACTGTTAATATTTAGGCATAATCAACTACATTTTAATTAGTAGGAGTTTAGTAATAGTAGGAAATGTATTATTAAAATGAAAAAATAATTAAGAGGGACACCATACATCCCCAGTGTATACACCAGTTATTTTATTCTTGTCATGACAGGGGGGGTTAATCCCCTGTCGTGATTTACCTCGGGGCAAGGACGAGGCAGGAAAGCAAGAATCCATGCTGTGACTGACTTTACTAAAGTAAACAAAACAAGAACAAAAACCTGGCTCAAGGGCCGCTGCAAACATGAACAAGAAACAGGGTGAAAATGTGGCATAATGTGAGGCGATTGACTGACAAGGGAGTGAACACAAAACAGATGGCAACCAAAAACACATGACACAAAAAGCAGAACAGTGCCAAAATAAAAGTCCCAGAAAACCCAAACAAAACAGTGAACCCTAACGGTCACTGGCCGAGCCGTGATAATTCTCTGCAAGAGGCTACATGATTACACAAAATCTGGTTCCTGTTTGTTTCTTAACTTCATCCAAAATAGCCTTTTGCTCTGTCAACATGGTATTTGCTTCTTTGAGCTCTAAAAGAATTTGGGGGCTGCAGAAATATTCTGGATATTCTGAGTGGCTCCCATGTGCCCCATCGCCAACCTGGGCCACAGAGGAGCGGTACAGAGAGAATGCGATGAAGATCAGTGCCCTTATTCTGAAAGCTTGAACATTTCCAACTTATGTCTCAGTATATAGACGAACACGGCTCTGTTCTGTAGTTAATTAACTTCATGGTTTATGGTTCAATCTGTGTAAATATTATTGTCACTTCCTTGTACTTAAACGTTTTATTACTTTTCTGAGATTCATTACCCATAATTCTTTTGTCATTTCTTGCACATGTTTACAGCTATCTGTCTGGCATCCATTAATCAATAACAGGCTCTGGGGAAAACAAGCATAATAGGGAAGGGAGGAGATAAACAGCTGGTTTTCTAGCAAACTTTTTCACAGGCAGTTCTTATGGTTTTGGTGCCACGTGTCTTATCTCTTTTTTTTTTATCCTTGCTACATTGAAAACCAATAAAAAACAACCAAATATAACATGGTTTACAATCTTTCTTACATTTTCTTTAATTATACGTTTCAACCAACTTGATGGAGGGTCTCATTTTGTCACATAACTTAAAACCAAACATGAGGAGGTTATGTATGAGCTTGTTCTTTACTGGAAAGACTTGTCATTGGTCTTAAATGATCTTGCTTAACACTGTCACTTCACATCCTACCTCTATTTTTTATCTTTAGTGCCAAACTATATTTAACACCCCCTGTCTTGTCTTAAATGTGTGTATATATATATATTTGATATATATACCGTTCCTATCTATTTTTTAATTCTATGTGCCTATTTGTTGTTGTTATAACAGGAGTCACGTCGTCTCTAAGTACCTGTACAGTATATAGCAGAGATGACAATAAAGTTGACTTTGACTTTTGACTTTGAGGATCCCTATACTTGCACTTTTTTGCGTAAAATCCATGACCTGGCCCCCCTGCTGACTCCATTGTTCCCCTCCTTTTGTTTTGCAAATGGCCCATTACCTATGAGAGCTGCCAGGTAAATGCCAGGTAAACCTGGGGGGGGGCGGGGGGGTTGTGTTGAGGGTAGAAAAGGACCACACCCAGTGCAGCAGCAAATTACCAATGCTTCACTGCGCAAGCTGGACCCACAGTGTCATTGCCATAGTACATACGATATTTATATAGACCCACATATTGTTTCTATGAAGCCATTTACGGGGAGGTTCATATAAATTTACTCTTCTCTTTTTGTTTATCTTCCGACAGCGTAAGATTACAAGCGTGCTCCTAAGCTTCCTCTGCCTGTTAGACGTGGGAATGCTACAGACTATCAGAGTTGGGACACTTGCAACCCTTTTCATCTGAATATATGGAAATAGGGTGCATTACATAAGGCAGAGCAAATTGTGAATTGTGAATAAAAAAGGAATGCAATAATTTACAGATCTCATAAACTTATATTTTATTCACAATAGAAAATAGATAACATATCAAATGTTGAAAGTGAGACATTTTGAAATGTCATGAGAGCTACACATTCCAAAAAAATTGGGACAGGTAGAAATAAGAGGCCAGAAAATTTAAATGCACATATAAGGAACAGCTGGAGGACCAATTTGTAACTCATTAGGTCAATTGGCAACATGATTGGGTATAAAAAGAGCCTCTCAGAGTGGCAGTGTCTCTCAGAAGTCATGATGGGAAGAGGATCACCAATTCCCCCAATGCTGCGTTGAAAAATAGTGGAGCAATATCAGAAAGGAGTTTCTCAAAGAAAAATTGCAAATAGTTTGAAGTTATCATCATCTACGGTGCATAATATCATCCAAAGATTCAGATAATCTGGAACAATCTCTGTGCATAAGGGTCAAGGCCAGAAAAGCATACTGGATGCCTGTGATCTTCGGGCCCTTAGGCACTGCATCACACACAGGAATGCTACTGTAATGGAAATCCCAACATGGGCTCAGGAATTCTGTCGGAAAACATTGTCGGTGAACACAATACACTGTGCTATTCATTGTTGCCAGCTAAAACTGTATAGGTAAAATAAGAAGCCATATCTAAACATGACCCAGAAGCAAAGTGGAAAACTGTTCTTTGGTGAAGTACCTCTCCTGGTTTAAATGGGTCCATGTTGGTGTGTAATGATGAATATGTGGATGAACTTTCCAGGGTCCTTTTGTGAAGACAACGAAGATAACCGGAACAAAGAGGTTTTCCTGCAACAGTGACATTATATTCCTAGAAATTTCCTGTATACACATGGGGGCAGCTGGTGGCCTAGTAGTTAGGAAGTAGCCCCTGCAATCAGAAAGTTGTGGGTTTGAATTCCTGGACTGCTAGGGCACCTCTGAGGTAATCTTGAGCCGTCCCGCCACTGCTCCCCTGGCCCAGTTTTCCAGACTACCCACTGCTTCACTTGCTGAAAAGGATAAAAACAGAGGAAGAATTTCTCTGTTATTATCTGTGTGCTGTGAGGTGTTCACATATGACAGACTGGTCACTTTACACTTTTACGCTTTACACCGTTACCAACTTTCTCGTAAAACTGCTAGACCAGCTGTTAGCGAAACACTCTTTCATTACTGTTGCATTTCTGTCTTTTCTAGTTGTCATCCTCACACTGTGGTCAGCATCTATATACAGGATTATAACTGTCCTTGGCATCTTGTTTGGTTGTCCAAGCAAAGCACCAGATATCTATAGCGCTATGCTAATCCACTGAAATGGATGCTGTTAACATCACCTGTGTATAAGACACTTATCTAAGTTAGTTCAAAAATGAATACGTTAACCATATATGCTCTAAATCTGTAACTAGTGTCAGAATATGTTGCATTTATTCCACCGGTGACATTGATGCCACTGAATATGTCGGTCTCTTTACACTATAACACTGCTTACGTCCTAGTATTCAGTAATGACAGAGAAAATACGAATGTAGGACAGAAGTATAACATAAATTAAATATTTATCACACAGTCACAAAACATTAATGTGCATAATGAAGGCACAAGAAAATATTTTACCATAAAATTGATTAAGCTGAGCATTATAGAAAAAGAATGGAAGAAAATGTAAGCAATAATTGATTAACGCCTGTGAGTATACAAAATCTGTGTAGCTGACTGTTGTTTTCAAATGTTTAATGTATTGTACAGTAAATTATGATACACCTTATCACACCTTATCTCCAGCTTATCTAGGAAAACCTGATGAACCAGGTGTTTCGGATGAGCTTGTCACACTAGAAGAATGTGTAGAATTTGTTGGAGGATGTCAGAAAACCAGAAAATGAAAACAAAACTGTTTCAGCTTCAAACAGACCAGAGCCAGGAATATATTTAAATGGATCATATCTGTGGCTGGAATAGTGTTACAATGTGGAGTGGTTTGGAGTTCTCTAGAATCTAGATTATACCAGTATGTAAAATAGTGATTAAATAATGTAGAAATGTTAAGGGGGAAAAAATCAGATGAAAAAATATTCATGGTTCACAGAACAAGTCCAGATAAGCTTTACTGAATGTTCACTGGAGATCTTTATAAGTCTGATGTAAGACCTTTAAAATCCTGTTCAATAAATGATTTCCAAGCTGGCTGCACATATTCACAAAGCTCTCTACTAACATATGTGCAAAAGTCTTACAGTGTACAATATTATATTTAGTTTTCTTATTGGGTGCTAAACCAGTTCATTATGTACAATATTGTGGTGAGCTGTGGGGGAAAGAGACGCCAAGGCTGGTTGCAGCATTTTCTTTTAGTTTATTGGATGCACCGCAAATAAACACGTCTTCTCACAACTGCTGCAGGACCCCGACTGAGGAGCTAATCTTCTCAGCCCCTCCCTTACAGACACCCAAAAACCCACCAGCTGCCCCCCAACATGTCACGTACACCCCTGAACCCCACACGAACCCCTAAAACACACATCCCCCACACACAGTCCTCGGCCACCACAAAGTCTTGGAGGCAAGCTGGAGGTCTGCGCGCTCTCCGGACCCCTCGGAGGCTCTGGGGCACCCAAATCGCCCGTCTCCCCAGAGCCCTCCCCCTGTCCTGTTCCCCACAGTCCTTGGAATGGTATGGGGCCAAACGGACCACCACCGCTTTCCGGCGGCCCTCCACCCGCACCCTATACACTACCTCCCCCACACGCTGCATTACTTCCCCCGGCCCGCGCCAGTGTGAGTCTAACCTTGGACTCCACTCTGTTTTCCGGGAGGGGCAGTAAACCCAGATGCGCTCCCCTACCTGGAAGTCACAGCCATGGCTGCGCAGGTCGTAGGCGCATCTCTGTTTGGCGGTGGCCCCCCCTTGGTTCTCTCGCGCCAAGGCGTGGACCACCCGTAGTCGTTCACTGGATGCTGTCCTGCATCGCTGTCTGGTATGCCCACAGCACCAGTGGCAGGTGGCGGTCCCAGTCCCTGATCAGCGACAAGGATGGCCAAGGTGTGGTTAAACCGTTCCACAAGCCCATCACTCTGTGGATGCAGTGGGGTCGTCCGGGTCTAGTGGATCCCCAACCTCGCACACACCTCGGCCATTTCGTAGCCTTGGGCCACTTCGTTAAGTAGTCCATGGCCACTAAGACGTACTGGTTGCTGGCCTCCGAGTGGGGAAACGGTCCTAAGACATCTACCCCTACTCTTTCCATCGGCGCCCCCACAACGTAGGCCTGCATCGGTGCATGCGACTGTTCCCTCTGCCCTTTTTTCGCGGTGCACGCATCGCAGCGGAAGACGTAAACCTCCACATCACGCCGACACCATGGTCAATAGAATCTCGCTCACAGCCGCGCCAGCGATTTTGTGACACCGAAATGACCCGCCCCTGTGGCGCCGTGGACTGACGGCAGGGCCTCCTGCCGCAGCCCACGGGGCACCAGCAGCTGCCACCACATGCGCCGCCCATCAGGATGTCGCCATCCCCGATAACAGAGCCCCCGCTTCATAGTTAAGCTCTCCCACTGGGACCGGTAGGCTTTTAGCTCGGTCTCAGCGGCCGTGTGTTCTTCTCAACTCGGTTGGCCCGCACTGGCCCGGCCCGCACCGGCGTCCACCATGGCCCTCAGTTTGACCAGCGCATCCATTCCGAGGATGCACTCCTCGGTCACCTCGGTCAGCCACACCTCCTGCTCTATTTCCACCCCTTGGATGGTGAGTGTCAGCAGCCGCCTCCCTCTCATCACGGCTTTATCGTATGTCGCCGCCGAGATCCGCACAGTCCTTGTTTTCCAGCCAGGTGGGCTCGGGTGCTGTGTTGGCAGCAGGACCCCCGGGCGGACTATGGTGATGGTGGAGCCAGTATTGACCAGTGCTCTGCAGCGGACCCCATTGACAGCACACTCGACACGGAGATCTTCTGGTTCTCCTAACAGCCCCACATGCAGCTTGTTTATTTTTCGAGGGGCTTGGGAAGGGGCGGATGGGGCAGCCCTCTTTGCTCCGCCAGCTGAGCGTTTTTCCGGCGGCTTTTGGGTTTTCTCTCTAGTTGGTGGCTCACTGCAATGTCGGGCGATGTGTCCTGCTCGGCCACAGCGGAAGCACAGTCTCATCTCCTGCGGTTTCTCACTGGTCATGCTTTGCTCTGTGGCTTACTTCAGGGCTTCCTTTTCCTCTGTCTTTGCAGCTGCTACTCTCCGGGGTGAGGGGGGCTTGAGGGTGCTGCTGCCGCTTCAACCTGCTCCAGGTAGGGCTCCAGCGGCTCCCTCCCACTGAACCTCGGCAGCTTTGACTGTCTTTCGGGGGCTTTCTTTTTCTCCCCTCTGGTCTCCCTGCTCAGCCCGGTCCTGCCTTGGTGTGCAGAAGCGGCCCGCTCACTGCTGGGCAGCACTAGCCCCATCTGGGCACCACAGCTCCTTCGCAGGTCTGTCGACGACCACCTCCGTGAGCCCTGCTCCTTCCTCCTTCATCCCACTTCCCGGCACCAATGTGGCGAACGGTGGGGGAAAGAGATGCCAAGGCTGGTTCTAGCATTTTCTTTTAGTTTATTGGCAGCACCGAAAACAAACACATCCTCACAACTGCTGCAGGACCCCGACTGAGGAGCTAATCTCCTCAGCCCCTCCCTCAGACTCCGAAAAACCCGCCAGTTGCTATGGTGATGAGCAGGTGCTGTCACGTACACCCCTGAACCCCACATGAACCCCTAACACACACACACCGCCCCCACGCACAGTCCACGTGGCTCCTCCAGCTCACCACAATATCTTAATTATTATGTGCATTAGTCTTACAACATGAATATCAGTACTTATGTCTGTATTAAGTGAAAGTGAAGTGAAAGTGATAATTCAGTCATACGTGAACACACCACTGCACACAGTGTGAACAACACGAAATATTTCCTCTGCATTTAACCCATTCACCAAGTGAAGCAGGGGGCCATGAGCAGGGGGCAGCCATGTTCTTGTCTTTGTGTCTCTGTTTGTTTGTGCAGTCATAACATAAATTATTACCTCTGGGATCCATAAAAGTTTCTGATTCTGATGCTAAAATAGATAAATTGTATGGAAAGCAAAAGAAAATCTCTCAGGTTTTGATTCTTGCCCCAAGAAATAATATCCACTTCACTGTTTTAATGGATCATGGAAATGTTTTTAGTGTTGGACCTCTTCTGCCAGACAATCCTCAAGTCACTGCACTTTGATGTTGCATTAGTTGTGGTTCAGGTTAAATTTTTTTTGGTCTGGTCTCTCTTCCAGCTTTATCTGAGAGCTAATTGACATGCACTGGATGCACAAGTCTGCAGAATCACACAACACAACATGGTTTTGGAGGTGCACACATCATGACCTGCAGGCCTCTGTGAGCAACACAGGTGTGAAGAATTACAAAGATATGAATGCTATTCAACTGCAAGGTCCATATCTGAATGCAACTGAGAGTCTAAGGTATGAACCTGAACAACCTGGAGCAGATCTTTCAGAAGGAATGGGCAAACATATTTCCAGATTTCCCCCGATTTAAAGCTAGTTTGACCAAGTCTGGACCCTGAAACATGTTATTTCAGACATACTTGAAATACAAGAGCAGATAGCTTATTCATTTTAGGTTGTGAACAAAAAAAAATCCACCATCTTAGTTAATACATGGGAGACGTTTCCAGTCCCAGTCTACATTTATGTCCTGTTTCAGCTTTCAACACATGCAAGCCATTTAATCAATGTTCTGCTGGTTTCTTGCATAATGTGCAGGCGGAACATGTCCAATTTGTGCCTCATTCTGGTGCAAAAGGCTTAGTACATTGAGCCCTTCGTGTTTCCTTTATTCTCTCACATTAAAAGAGATGGAAAATGCTAATAAAGCAGATAGTTGCAGCACTGATGTTCCCACTGTCCTCCTTAAAGAACATTTTGATTTCAGATTTGTTTTTGGTTTTTTTTTTACAGATTTACAGATTTGTTTTTTTTTGTTTTACAGCTTTGTCATTAAAACCTCTCAGAACTTCCAGCAAAGCGGTGTGAAGCAGTTTAAAAGCTTTAATACAGATTCTGCTGAACAGCATTTAAAGTATTTTATATTAAAGATGTTCTCTTTCTATGATATCTCCAATAGTGAATGAAAATAACAGCAGCCCAAGAATTGCATTGTTATGCTCTCGGTGTATATTTGAGACTCTTTGGAATAAGTTTGGGCATTAATTCCATCCACATAGGTGTTCTAGTGAGGCTCAGATGTGCTTCAGTAAGCTCTCTGTGGGGCCACATGATTTCAGAGCTGCAGGCCGAGTCCCTGAAGAGATAGCATCTAACCAGACACCTTCTGCGTTTGAAACCTCAGCAGAGACGACTGTAGGCCAACTTCCTGGAGGTTCAAACAGTACTAGACTAGAGTAATACATTCGTAGACACATGCAGAAAGAACTGTTCCTGCAAGGTTGCAGTGAACAGCAGGGAAAACGTATGATTTTTAATCTTTCAACGGCATTTAGGGGTTTTAAGAAGAAAAAAGGATGTTTGATTACTGTTTAAATTATTGTTTGCAGGACATGAAAAGTAGATGAATAGTCACTACTAAACATATAATAGAATGTATGAATTTACAAGGGTACTCCCGGAAGAGTTTCCACTGCTGCAATTCACTGACTAATCACGGTGCCAACTAGTAGATTTGTCAACTTTGACCATTATGTATGCATGTGTATTTATATGTATGTTTATAAATTAGTGGTGGGTATAGATTAATGTTTTTTATCTAGATTAATCTCACTGAAATCTTGGAATTAATCTAGATTCGTCTACATTAAAATGGCTCTTTTGAATTCTGCCGAAGGTCTGAAGCACCCCTAAATACAGTATATTGTCATTATTCTACTATTTTTAAATGATATATCCAAACATTTCACACAAGATATCACTGAGTGCAGATACACACTTTACAGATAGAAACAAGACTATGAATTGAAATGAAAAATAATAAATCTATCATTATTGAATTAAAATGATGTAGTGGCTGTTGAAGCTGCTGTAGGGAGCAGGTGGGCAGTAGGACCCAGGAGGAGCTACACGGCGCTGCTTGTTAGCGAGTAGCAACCGGAGCCCGTTCAGTAATATTTCTCTGGTAGCACCGTTTGTATTCAGTAACAGAACAATACTATGAGTGTCCATAACTGTTCACTGCTGAACTTTACTCTGTCCTTAAGTGAAAGGAAAGGTTTGGTGAAAAGTGTTCAGTCCTCTATACACGCTAATTCCTTCCTACAGCCCTGGGGGCTAAACCCCTTGTCTTTCCATCCTAGTGATGTCCCTGTTTCACAGTAAGCAGCTTGCATAGTATAGACCCAGCTCCCAACCCAACTTTGTGAATAGATTTTTATCGCCCAATAAGAGTCTCACATTAACACAGTACATTAACGCAGATAATATATATTATATATATATATATATATATAATGTGTGTGTGTGTGTGTGTGTGTGTGTAAGGTTGGGTCAGTGGTCAGTAGGGGCCACTGCTTTTCTGTTGTTTTGGGGTCTTTTATTTTGATATTCTTTTCTGTTTTCCTCCTTGTTTCCGGTTTTCACCTATTTGTGTTTTGTTCAGTGATTACTCTCTGCATTTATGTTCTGTTTGTTTAGCCATCTTGTTATCTGTCCATCGCCTCATTTTACTGTCTGTCCTGAATTCATGTGACCTTGTTCACGTTCTTGTTCATATTTCTAGCGCCCCTTTTGTTCCTGTTTTTGTTTTTGTTTAATAAAAGTCAACCACAGCATGCATACCTGTTTTCCAGCCTGAGGTAAATCACGGGGCCGGGTCTAACAGAGTGTGTGTGTGTGTGTGTGTGTGTGTGTGTGTGTGTGTGTGTGTGTGTGTGTGTGTGTGTGTGTATGTGTGTTTGTG
>JBBPDH010026127.1:0-23233 GCA_037974565.1 Clupeocharax schoutedeni
TTTTAAGAAAAAAGTATATTTTTAATTTGAGAATAAATGAGAATATTCTCATCTTTATGCTCTGGCCAGTTTCACAGACATGTGTCAAACCAAAAAGACCAAAATGTAAGTACCTATATTTCAAAAAATGATATTTACTTTTTAACTTATGGTAAACAGTACAGTGAAGCCTCTGTGCTAATAACTAATAAAATGCCCATCACTGTCTGTGGTTAATCAACCAGCTTCAGTCCTACATGCATTGGTCATTCTGGTTGCTATTTCAGACTAGAAGTCTGTACCATGTCCTCATTTGTGCATATTTCATATATTTAGCGTTATTGGTGTTATAAGGCTTTGTCCAAGCCGCATGGCTGCAGTGTTGTGTCAGTCAGTTGGGGTTTCATTCTACAAGGTCAGGGGATGGAGACTGACAATGAGAAACATGGCTTTAAGATGGAGTACCTTGGCAGACTAGTAGAGAAAGAGAGAAAGAGAGGGAGAGATTGCCTGCCGATTCTCTGTGTGACTGTCCTTGACTCAAATGGAAAAGAGAGAGAGAGAGAGAGAAAGGCAGAGAGAGAGGCAAAATGAGAGGGAGAAAGGCAGAATAAGAGCAAGAGAGAAAGAGCAAGAGGGGGTGAGAGGGAGAGAGAAAGGCAGAGACAGAGAAAAAAGAGAGAAAAAGAAAGAAAGAGCGAAAGGGAGAAAGAGAGAGACAGCAAGAGAGAGAGAGAGACAGAAAGAGAGTGAGAGAGCAAGAGAGAGAACGAGAGAGTGAGAGAGCAAGAGAGTGAGAGAGCAAGAGAGAGAACAAGAGAGAGACAGGCAGAGAGAGAGAGAGAGAGAGAGAGAGAGAGATTAGTATACGGAGTAACAAAACGGAAGGCACATGTTCTCATCTCCTGAAGCGACAAAATATTTATACTTCTCCCTGCCTTCTTCCTCAGGGTCTATCTTCAAGTTTTGCTCGGGCAATATTCAGTTGAAGATCTTTTTTCATTTATGTCAACAAAAGCCATATTAACAATAAACCAAACTCCCATCTCGCATCCCGGGTCTAACTTCTCCTCCGCGGACAAGACGGTAAGAAGGTTTTATGACTTTTATGGTTTTTACAACCACTGCTCTGTTTTAAGTGAGCGATTCCACAGTCCTGCTGGTAAATTATTGCTACTGATAATGCCAGCTTCACTTTATATCATCGCTTGTAATTGAGCAGAGCGGCCTGGGAAATAGCAATGTCCAACTAAAAGCAAAAAAATTGTCACCCTCCTTTTCTAGCAGCATCATCCCATCCCCATCTCTGAGGGAGACCAATAGCATCATAACAGGACAGTCATAACAGCCTTGATGATGGCTCAACTCACTTTCTATTTAGCTGTCAAAATACCATGTCCATTAAGTGTAATTGACAACTGGTGGGACCGACGAAAGGAATCAACATTTGACAGCTCAGGAATAGGTAGGAACCTTAGGTTGTATAACGTGAAACCTAACCTTATATAATATAATGATATCATATCTCAGAAAGGAAGGAGGTCTATTCATCTGCCAGCCTGATTCACTGCATCTGTATTTTTTCCAAGAAGTAAGTCCATGTCAGCCACTGCATGTTAGGTAACAGTGTTTCATTGATTTTGGAAATGCACATTTAAAGCTTTAGTGGGACTGAATAGTCTTATCCACATCGATGATATATAATGATATAATTTATAATGGAAAACACTTACATTCTGTTTATATGATACATCCATCATATCAGTATGTCTATGTTATATAGATATGGGATGATTGCATTAAAATATATTAATATGTCACTTGTGATATATTTTGTCATGCATGGGACTTTTTGTGGTAATTATAAACAGCTCCATCCCAGGATTAGCATTATTTTAGATCTTTTCTCGCTGTTGTAAAACTACAACTGACATCCGTGTCTGGGTCATGAAGTGGCAGGACAAAACTGTAAAGTCAACGCTGAAGCTTTTACTTATTCCTCAGCTGGGAATAAGACCACTTGGCTTCGCTAGAGCCTCTCCTGCTACAGAACAGAGAAAACATCTTAGCATGTCCTTGTAAACAGCAGCTCTTAGGGACGCCCATCTGTGGACTAGCTTGACAGAACACAATGTCCTTTTTTCTTCTCCCTGTCATTTATAGATGTGAAGCACCTAATGGAGCTGTTTCTGGATTCATAAAAGTGTCTTAAGAAAGACAATCTTCTTAAACATTTTCCCCTAACTTTATTCTTAAGGAAAAAGTGAACATAAAGTGCTATTCTTCAAACATTTTCAGAATTCTCCTGCATTTCATTTTATATATTAGTTTTTCTTGATTGCTAAAACACTATAAACAATCTTTTGAACTAAAATTTCAAAACCATAATGCTATTTTTCAAAAAGCACACCCGTTTCCCTGAACTATAAACACTATTCCCCTGCTTTAACACATGAGTCAGATTTGGTGACCTGCAAAACTCTACACACAAATCCCTAAATTTTTCAGTGCTTAAACAACGTGGTCATTTAGAAAACACTAGCATTCAATAATGTTAACTTAAGCCAGTACAGCTTGAGCTAAATTAGCACACAATTAACCAAGTGGAAACACTAGGAGTCAAAATTTATCCCACACCAATCAGAAACTTTGATGCATATAAAAAGGGCCAAAGTCAGCTCATTCAGAATGCGAGATATTTAGAGTGTGAGATATATTTTTCATATTTAACATTTAGATTTAAGATCATTATAAGGCAAATCCTCCATGTTGGTGAGGGCATATCACAGCACAGTCCAGTCCCCTGCTAAGTAACAGCCAATTGTAAGCACGGGGTGTGGTCCATTAGCATATCACGCAGTTTGTGAAAATGCTACATTAAAATCCAACATTTAGAGCCTTCTTTTGTAAAAGTGCAACATTTAGATTTAGAGCGCAACATTTACGTTTTTAACACATTTAGCTTTAGTGTGAACATTGCTTTAAATGATGAAAAATGAGAGCACACCATGTATATCAGCACATCATTGTGTTTCATCACATGTTCATGGTTTTGACCTACTCAGAATGAAACATGTGAATTTCACCGCACAGTCTCTGGTGACACGACATGACAATATTCAAAATTGCAGCTTTCTTCTTTGCCGCAAGCCCAGCTCGTGCACACAGCACTGTGCATGCTCGCCCTGGCCCTGTTGGGGAGTGCAGATTTGTCATTGTGTTTGTATGAGTCAATATAAGCTGTTGTCTGATGGGCATGTTGTATCTTCCAGCAGCACATGGCTGGTGTCCACATGGAGAGAGGACAGGACAAGCACTGGCCAAGTCTGGTGCAGACAGCTGTGACAGGTCTCTGTTTGCTTGCAGCCTTGGAGAAGAGGGCTTACGTGAATGGGCTAAGAGTGCAGTTATATGCCCTGGCAGGGGCTTCTTTAAAACATAATCGTGCACTAGACCGTCATCCTATTCGCTGTCCGTCTAGTGTCCACCACTCAACCACTGCTTGAAGTTCTAAATGATTATTCAATTATGTAGATATTTTGCATTCTGATATGAGAGGTAATGTCACAGTTAAAACAGCATTTAACATAACAACAACAACAACAACAACAACAACAACAACAACAACAATAATACAACTCAATGGTGGTGAAAATTGAAAATTTTCTTTGGTAGAGCATCTGATGTTTATGTGTCTTAACTGTAATCTTGAATAACTATTAATTATAAACGACTCAAAGCAGGGCATGACAGAGCACTTTTTCTTTCTTTCTGTGACACGTCTGACAGGCACTCTAATTACGTTATCTTGCATTTGATTTGCCTTTTGGCTGCAACAGTGACGCACGCTCTGTTTCTGCTCCAGATGTTATTAGCACCAGAAAACCAAATTTTGCTTAAGGAAGTCTACTAATTTCTCAGCCTTGATGAATAGAGCCCAAAGACCGATTTCAAACTTTTCTTTGCTTTTATGGTCATTTTTTGGGGAGCCGTGTTTAACGTTTCTCTTTGTGACCTTAAAATGACCAGAGTGAAGGTGTTGACAGTACAAAAAGTCATGTCTTTGAAAGACTTTGAGCTCCTTAATCAAGTAACTATTATTCATGTCCTGGCTCATTAAAGAAGTACTTCACACAGAAACACTAACGTGGCAAGCCATTAATGAAAGCCTGTGGGAACTAGTGAGCCCAAAGCCTTTGTTCATTATTAACAGTGTTAGTATTTTGGTGGGAAGTATTATTCTAAATCTTAAGGTTCTGACGAATTAAAATCCATTATTGATTAAAATGTTGAAACTGTCAAGTAATTTTTTATCATCCAGAGAAAACACTTAGCAATTTATTTTGCTCCCCCACCAACTTCATAGGACACAGCACACTGTGTAACGCTAAGCTTATTCATTCCATTTTCTGCTCAGTCACAGAACCTTCACAGATTTGCTTGGAATATTTTACACAGATGCATCGCTTTAATAGGATGTTTGGTGTATTAGATTAGCTGCCACAAGTACTATCTGCACAGACACTGTGTATATATGAGGTCAGATTAGATGACAGATGAGTTTGGCTCCAGACTGGAAAACCTTCTGCTCCTAGATAAAGCAGCAGCTGGAAGAAGCAACCTTACAGTGAAATGAAATAAGACTGCACATTTACAAGTTAAGGTCATGCGTGGGCAGGAGTTTTCTAGACTAACATAAATAGGAAGATTTTTCTGCACCTCTGAGTTGGACTTGGGTGCAATTTTTTTTTAATTATTAGCACAATATGTGCTCATTGAAAACTCTCCTTCAGTTCCTCTAGCACAGTTTAGACATACTTTCTATGCCCGTCTTTATCTTATATGCCTGTCTACCTTTAAGTGATTCCATGAAATCCAATATTCAATAGCATAATACTGAGCTGCTCTAAGTCTATGGGTTGTGACAACTATCCCTCTGTCCTCTGAGAAGCATACACACTGTGAAGCATACACATTTTTGAACAACATACTGCTAAACATGCACGAGTGAGTGACTTTCAAAACCATGTCCACATGTTTTACATATTAACAAGAAGGTCATCAAGCCATGAAGTATTATATTAGAGTACAAGTCATTGGAACCACAGGAGCAAAATTGCTTATGCTATGACTGCAAAGACACACAGAGACATAGAGACAAGAACAATATGAAATATAGGGTCTAAATATATCTAAATAAAAATCTTTCGGGAAAAAAACTCAATACGAAAATACACTCTGCCATGTACACAAATGCAGTGCATAAATACTAAAGAAAAGTAATTTATCTAATGACACAGATGGTAGGGGTATATTATACAACAGTAGTGTTATGAAATACAATACTGATATTTCACATATAAGACATAAGATTGCATATGATATATAATAAAGTGATATAATAATGTAAAGTGATATAATAAAGTGATTCAGCACACATTTTGAAAAATTATACTGCACATGGGAACACAATGTTTAGCCCCTGATAGGAACATTGCACAATATTGCCATAGTATTACACATCATACGTATTTATCACAGTGTCACACTGTAGTGAAACCTGCAGTGAATGCTCAATTTTGACAACTTCTTTATTGTTCATTTTAAATATATCTGATATTCATCATTGTGAATTACAAAATTGCAAAAAAAAAGCAGGTCATAGCAGTTAAACTAGTATTTGCAATGATACCACATATTGGGAGAACAAAAATATCAGTTTAAAGTGATCATTCTGTCATACGTGAACACACCCTTAATGAAAAAGTAATATATATTTATATGTTCTTGCACCAAAGATTATTGCAAACCAACTTGAAGCCCAGTAAGTTCAGTGGAAATGGTGTTCTTTGCAATGTACTCTATTACACACATATTTCAGGTCAGGCCAGAGCTGAAAGCTTCTCTTGGAGAGATATTTATTGACGTTCTCATTCATGATCTTTCCACAGTCTACCAGTGATATCCAGGGCACAGGTGTGAGATGAGTGGGAGAAGGTGGTCGCCTTTGAGAGAAGGAGTAATGGGACCATCCAACACCTTGAATTCAGAGTCTTGGCTAACTTTGCAGATATTAGCTTCTCCCAAATGATGGTAGGAGGATCAATATGGATATGAAGGTGTTATGAGCCTCGGTCAAAGGGAGGACATGAAGGTGTTATGACTCACGGCTGAAATGAAGGTGCACAGATTGATACAGGTTTAAAATAAGGGGCTGGGGGCATCATGTTGCAGTAGCTGGGTTTGTCTGTCATTGATCTTCCTTTACTCCTCTTTTACAGAGGACTCCCATTGGCTGAGAGATGGCAATACTGTTTTTAAGGAAGATAGATGTGCATTTTGGAATAGTTGCTGTTTCATCCTCTCTCTGCCAACGGGCCTAGCACTAGTAGTGATACAGAGTAGGCATACGTTTCATGTCATAATCGCTCTTTAAGATTTTGAAATGTTTGCCATTGCAGATTGTTTTATTGCGCTCTGGGAAGGGAGATGCTGGAGGGAAAAAATGTGTAATGAGATATGTGAAAGGAGGAACACAGGTGCTACTTTAAAAGGGAAAAGCATGTGTAAAGGCAGCTCAGTCAATTTAATCATGTCCCAGGGCTTAGCCTTTGCCTCGTTATTTCATAGGCATTCTTTTGTGGGCGGCATCTTTATTGAGGCAGAATGTTATGGCCTTACCGTCTTTGAGAAGTGCCTGTTTGTTGGCTGTTGCTGTGTCAGGCCACCAGCCATCTATGGCACTGTGGGAGCACCTTATGCCCTTGAACCTCATGTCATGTTGAGAAAGCAGCAAATGCATTCCAGTTCCATTCTGATGGCACTTGTTTGCTGCAACCTCTAAAGATTTGAGAGTCTTGTTGAATCAAAACTCCAGTGTAACATGTTCTACCCCACTTCAGCTGAACATTTGGCTGCATGTGAAAATAAATGTTAATTCATTTTTTTGCACTGGACAGTGGTCGATTTGATACCAAACTTTGCGTTGTTTTCTGGCTTTGCTACATTTTGTTTACTTTTCACATTACATCACAATTATTTGGCAGACGCCACGGACGTTATTAAGTCTATTTTGGGGGGGCCAAAATTATCCCAAGCCCACCTAAATATATAGCAATTACTAAACTATTTTTAAACTATATATACAAACATTTCATACAAGATATCACTGAGCGCAGATACGTACTTAACAAATAGAAACAAGAGTATGAATTAAAATAAAAAATAATACGTTTAAATATCATTATTGAATTAAAATGATGTAGTGGCTGTTGAAGCTGCTGTCGGTAGCAGGTGGGCATTAGGACCCAGGCGAACCTACACATTGCTGCTTGTTAGCGAGTAGCAACCAGAGCCCGTTTAGTAGAGGTGTGACGAGATCAGATCTGTTTCGCGAGATGCGTTTGGTCTCACGAGACCGTGATGATATCCTTGCGTTACTAATAGCTGCGCCTGTGAAGAAAACGGAAAGAAATTTAGTTCGCAGGAAAGAGCAAACAACCCTATCTATCTCTGTATCTCTCTCTCTTGTTCAGGAGCGCACGGCTTCGAAGCGTGTCTCTCTCTCTTCCTCTCTCTCTCTCTCTCATGCGTGTCTCTCTGTATGTATCTCTCTCTCTCTCTCTCTCTCTCTGGGAGCACATCTGGGGGCATATTTAGGGTTTACACTATTAAAATTGGCATTTTTAAGGCATTTCTTTACCAAAACACAACAACGCGGTTTATAGGTCATTATCTGATTACCGAGGTCTGAGCTCTTTTTCCTGCTTAAGAAAATGTTGTTCATTGTTTTGCACTCTGAGGTTAAAGACAGTACTACTTTGATAGTTATACTAATTATGGTTAATTACACGTAAAGTCTCGTCTCGTTCTCGTGAACCCAGTCTCGTGTCTTTTCTCATCTCGTGGGAAAAGCGTCGTCACACCCCTACCGTTTAGTCATATCTGATAGTGCCGTTTGTACTCAGTTCAACAAAACAATACTGTGAGTGGGTGTCAATAACTGTTCATTGTTTAACTTTACTTGTTTCCTTAAGTGAAAGGAAAGGTTTGGTGAAACGTTTTCAGCCCTCTATACACGCTAATTCCTTCCTACAACCCTGGGGGCTAAGCTTCCCTTGTCTTTCAGTCCTATATAATGACGTCCCTGACAGGCGCTCTTATCCAAATGGACTTACAATATGAGGAAACACTCAAGTTTCAGGACAGTGTGAGAACTTCTAAGAGCTAAATCTTTTTGTAAGAGTAATGCAAGAAGGACAAGAGATGCATTAGGACAAGAGATGCTCTCTGAACAGATGAGTCATTTTTGAGAGGTTTTTTTCTTTTTTGCTATGCTCTTGCAGTCTACGTTAAATGTTAGATGTCTTTCATCTTCTAAGATTAAAACCTCTGATTCGACCTCATGTAAAGTAATACATTAATTCCTTACTTTTTTTCTTATATTCATATCTTTCTGTGCTTACCTGTACATCATTCAAAGAGTCATGAGAGAGATCAAATAAGTATTGAAGGGAGCGTGTTAAGCAACTGCAGAGGACCCTTTGCATATATGCCAGACCCATCACATTACTCAGATCCACACTTTATACTGCAAATTGAAGAAAATAACAATGTCCTCAAACTGTTTCTTAATATAATTAACATGTTCCATGGCTGTAGACAGTCTGTAGCTTATTTCTTGCATAAAGAATTATTTCACTCTCTTGGAAGAAAACTAATAAGCCAATATTCATCAGCTGCATAACATATCTAAATCTATGGTGTAGATTTAAACCTAAAATTAGGTTTAAATCTAGGGTGTAAACCTAAAATTAAGATAGGAGATATTTAAATATTAAATGTATGCCTAATGTACTCTCCCACTGTTTACTCCCCCACCAAAATTGTTTACACCATTCACAAACACAGTGGGAAAAATGTCCCTATCTCATGGTCATACTTGATAAACAAGTCTGGGATCATTTTAATATACCTATTTCGCTGTTTGGTGTCACTTAAGTTCTCATCAGCAAGTTGTGCTGCAGCAATCTGAGCTGAGCATTAACAGTTTGTGTTTGTGGTTTGACACATACTTCTTCCCACTCCTGTAGAGGGAAATTCCCTTGTAAATCTTCTATCCAATCATTAAGGCTGAATTTTCTGAGTATATCCACTGAGAGAGACGATGGGACTGAGCAATTGTCACATATACATCCACAATGTATAGGATTTTTCAAAAACATAAAACATTATTTTTGCCCAGTAGTACCAAAGTGGACTAAGGAAGTGACCATAGACCGGGGCACTATTTTTCCACTGAAATCTTAAGAAAACTTTCCTTAAATTTGAGAATCCATTGATAGGAGGTGGCAATTGGCGGTTCTGAAACAGAAAGAGGAGATTTGAGGCCATATCTTAACTTTACCATTTGAAAAAATGTGTTTATATTTAGTCTTAATGACACTAATCTGTAGTGTAGTGTAGGGTAGTGCAACAGCTTAAGTTACACATCCATCCAAATGCCTGTCAGGATGATTTGTCTACTTCTAAGATGAGAATTATCAGTGCCCATACTTCACAATTACAGTTCCCTGTTATAATATAGCTAAGAGGCAGAAGTGAGATAGTTAAAAAAAAAACCTTTGGATCTTCCATGTTTGGAGCAAAGATATTTATCAAATGCAGCTTTTCAGTAGTAAGTGTGCCCCTGTAAAATGATATCCCTTCCAGCCTTGTCCTTAATTACCTGTGTTAGATGAAATGGTATTGATTTATGGATCAATGTCAGAACACCTCTTGCCTGAGAGGTAAAAGGTGCTTAATACTTATTGCCCTGCCACCTTCTAGATTTTTTTTCTCTTCGCCACATAATAGGTGAGTTTCCTGAAGAATGTTGCTATCTGAATGCACAGATTTTAACCTATTACTATTTCTACCTATTACCTACCTCTTACCCCCACCCTAGTAATGACAGTGGTACCTATCTAGCAGGTTAAAGAGCATCAAAATTGTCTGTAAAAGTTACTGTACGATCCTGAAAAACCGGTAATTGCAGGCTGAAATCTGACACCACATTGAGCTCCTTTGATGCTGAAGAGGGCACATGGCTCAGTTCAAAGAATACACATCAAGAACCCTTATCAGGAAATTTTATGAAATACAGGGTCTCCTGTCACTACCCTCTCCATTAGCGGGGTGGATGTGGAGATGTTCAAGACCACAAGGCCCTTGATGTGCATGTGAACAATAAGCTAAACTAGCCAAAAACTCCCCTTGTAATAGGGGTCAAAGTAGGCTGCAGGTCCTATGAAGATTCTGATCTTTTAGAGTCTGCAACCATGTTGCAGATGTTTTCTTTGCTGTTACAGAGCCATTTTCTGTGCTGTTATATTTACAGCATTTATCAGACCCTTTTATCCAAAGTGACTTCCATTCCCTAACTACAGGGGACAGTCTCCATGGAGCAACTTGGGGTTAATGGTCTTGCTCAGTGGTGGTGCTGAATGTAGGATTCGAACCCATGACCTCTTGGTCCAGAGGCAAGTATCTGTCCCACTAGACCCCCACTACACAACATGAGCTGAGCTGAGCTACCTCCACTGCTGTGTGCTGGGCTGACAGCATAGAAGTGGCAGTCACCAAGAGACTTAACAAACAGATCAGGAAAGCTGGCTGCTGAGTGAGAAAGTGGGCAACTTGGAAAATGTGCTGAAAAGAGAACACCGTCCAGACTTCAGCCCACTCCACATTGTAGAGGTCCAATTGGAAAGCACTTTTGGCCAAAGACTAACCAGCATAAAGTGCTCCAGCTACCATCAGACTGCCTGCTACTCAGAAATGTCATTTCTTGAGATGTGCTAAATCATTCTCATTATGTGTAATATATTATTAATATGTGCAGCTGTTTATTATGTGCAATATTCTTAAGTATGATATAACTATTTAGGCCACTGGCAATTATGTCACTACTTCTGTGCAACATTTTATGCACAATAGTCTTATCAAGTGCAATATCACTACTTATGTACTCAGGTCACATGCCACTAATTATGCGATAGTAGTATGATGTGCAATAGCACTACTTATGTTAGTATTATGTGCAATAACAGACTTGGTATATTGATGTCACGATTACT
The DNA here is from genome assembly GCA_037974565.1 of Clupeocharax schoutedeni. Classification (NCBI taxonomy): domain Eukaryota; kingdom Metazoa; phylum Chordata; class Actinopteri; order Characiformes; family Alestidae; genus Clupeocharax; species Clupeocharax schoutedeni. The sequence goes on from JBBPDH010026127.1 coordinate 11,097, forward strand.
GACTGTGTTACTGACCGTAGTTTTTGTGTATAGTATATTTGATACTAAGCATTTTTAGAGTATTTCTGGAAAGTTTTATTTTGACTTTACATTTCATATTGTTATTGTCTTTGTGCCTCTGTATGTCTGTGCAGTTGTAGCATAAGCAGTTTCCCTCAGGATCAATAAAAGTAGTTATTATGTTGTCTTTCACCTCTGCACGATTGCAGATGCCTGGATCTCTGCATGGTTGACCTATTCGACACACTCCTTAATATTATGACAGAATCTTATCCACTTTGGACTGCAAGTTAGATTTCATGTTTGCAAAAGATAATTTCTGATCCATTATGTAACTAACTTCTTTTGTCACATGTGCTTTTATGGGCTTTCTTATCAAAATATGATTTCTTATCATATTTTACTGAAACAACTTTTATAAGTTTTACCAGGCCTTATCACTAAGGCTCTAAATGTTCTATACAATGACTACATCAACAAAGTTCTGTAAAAAGGCAGCAGAGCCTAAGTGGGTGTTTCCTCAAACCCAGAAATCATTTTTAGAAAGATTTGATGTATGCTTCTGAAGCTTATCCCCAGCAATGAAATGATACTGGGAGGTGAGGAGCAGAGCACCACAGCATTTAGGAGAGGAGCCGGGAGTCTTTAAAACACAGCCTCTCCAGTAACTGGGCGCGTGCCCAGAGGACAGAGAGTGCAGTCAGAGGTGGGCACGAAAGAGCAAGCTTGCAAACGATGGTGGTTTGGTTTTGAGCTTACGGAGCTGTTATGTCTTTTTGTTTGAGTTAAAGCTCCTTTGTGTGTGATCCTGGATGTGTGTTTAGGCCTCCCAGCCTGTGGGTGTCGGCTGTTCCCCAGGCCGCACACCACGATACCTCAAATCATATGAGCTTCCCGTGGTACTGTTTACTGATGTGCTATGAGAAGCTCATTATTTTCGTTTACCATTTGTAACTAGTCTTGTTTGGAAGACCATCAGCATAGAAGACTATCAACATCAGCCATTAATTATGAACAGATAAAAAACAAAAGGCCTAAAACAAACAAAAGTTTGAGATAGAAACAAATGAGATATAGAAGATGGTCAAAAGTTTCCAGAACAGTTTCTCTAAAGGGTTCCTTTAAAATGTATTGACATTCAAGAGTGCTTGTGCTAGAATACAGTGGAAGGTCAGGGGCATCAGAAGGTGAAGGTCGTCAGCTCTTTCTGTTCTAATGATACACAGCTTTTAAAGAGCAACAATGTGTAACATACGTTTCAAATAAGTGTACCAAAGGCACCAATTAATTCTGTCTCTGTTCCTGTCTGTGACGCAAATATAGCTTGTTTTAATAATGTTGACTAAAGGTAAACACGTTATGTTGTGCGGTGGTGGTCTAGTGGGACGGATACTTGCCTCTGAAGCAAGAGGTCATGGGTTTGAATCCGATCCTTCAGCACCACCACTGTGTTCCTGAGCAAGACCCTTAACCCCAAGTTGCTCCAGGGAGACTGCCCCCTCTGTATAGAAAATGGACAGGCAGATGTAGGGTAATGTTAAACTTAGTATAAGAAATTGCAAATTGTTAGCTTTGTGCTAATATAATACTAAGATCAGAAATCACCAACTCTTTTCTCCCCATAGGTGGGTAGCAGAAATCGGCAGACTTAAACAGACTTCTGATCTAAACAGACTTAAAATGTGTTCCATTGCCTCATTTTTAAGATGGTTTGTGTGATTTCCTGTGGCAGTTTCTGTCGTAGCTAACCTTAAGGAATATTAGATGTGAAAGTGAGAACAATTTGGTTAAAAAAAAACAAGTGGGAGTCAATAGTGGAGTTAAAGCAGAAAGGGAGACATTTTGCATTTTGAACAAATATGTTGTCATTTATAATTACAAAATAAAATATTTACTTATTTGATAAAAAAAAAAACACCAAATGTTTTTTTTTAATAATTATCGATATTTTTTTTTTATAATTATTGATTATAATTATCAAACTATTACCAAGATAATCATTATTTTTACACTTATGCATTCACAAGTGTATTTGGCAGATGCTCCAACTTAGAGTGACAAAGTTTTATTCATGTTACAGACGCTCTTGAATGTAACAGCAGAAGTCTCGCCTACGGCTTCTTATTGATGTAGCATGATGTGCTTAGTCATGCCGGGAACTGAATCCCAGTCTGCTGTGTAGAGGCAAACTGTACTACCCACCACCTTACACAAAGCTCTGTCATCCCAAGATGCCAAACCTCATCAAATGTCTGTATGAACACCATTATTACTCATTCTGACAATGCACTTGTTTCAAGCTCCCTACTCCTCTATGGTTAGTGTGTCCAGTAAATGGTAAGTAAACATGTTCTAATCGATAGTGAGTGAGTTCTAAAATTAAGCTGCCGGAAGGAGAATTGGCATTCAATAAACCCGGCTTTAAAGTTAGCGGAGATCAGTGACTCAGTTCCTGTACTGACAGGTAAGTAGGCCTGGGCAAATAGGCCGATTGTGGATCAGCACGAGAAGCCTAAAGCTACATTTAAGAGACAGATTTAACCTGCTTACAAACGTGGCTCTAGAGTTTTAAAAGATCTTGCACTGCAAACAACACTGCTATAAACACCAGAAAGCACCTTTTAGCTTGAAATGTTGTCTAAGTGGTAGCTTGGACACATGAGCCATTGATTTCTCATTTAAATTCCTTCAGTCCACATGACACAGAAAATGAAGAAAGATCAATATCATGGATTTTATTTTTTTTTTCTTTTCATATCACCACTCTGACAAGACAATGGATGCTGGAAAATGGAGCAGGGGTGGGTACTCGCGGATGTAACTGTATGCAATCAAGGACTCAAGTGGAGTGGGTGTCAATACGTTTGATCCGCAAAGCTCTATCCGTCAGTCACCGTGAATACAGCACAGCGGGGCAGGCCACCACTGTGTGACTCCATCTTTGATCCAGCGAGTCTCATTCTGAGTCCCAGACACTAGCTCAAGTCGTGACCAAACCTCTGGCGTGACCAAATAATGGGGCCTCTCTAAACAGTGTTTTCAAAGCAATTCAGTCTGGAGTGTCGAGAGAAAATGGGCAATAACCACACATACAAGTGTACACACACACACACACACACACACACACACACACACACAATGCTGATATGCTTAATTATATGATTGCATTTGAATAGCTGTGCAAAACAAAAGTAATCCCAACTCAAACAAGTGATCCCATATGTTGGCAAAGGCACTGTGAGGACCTTCAAAAAGTCAAGGCTATAGTTTCCATTTGATGGGGCTGGATTGTTTTGCCAACAGGGCTAGGCCCCTTACTTCAAGTGAAGGGCAATCTAAATGCGTTATCATAGCAAGACATTTGGGACAACACTGCTTTCAAGGTTTGGAGAAGAACCTTTTTTATTCCCACATGACTGTGCCCCAGTGCACAAAGCAAGCTCCATAAAGACATAGTTCAATGAGTTCAGTGTGGAAGAACTTGGCACACACAGAGCCCTGACCTCAACCTCATCCAACACCTTTGTGAGGAACTGAGATTGTGAGCCAGACCTTCTTGTCTAAGATCAGTGACTGATCTCATAAGTGCTCTACAGAATGAATGGACACAAATTCCCACAGAATCACTCCAACATCTTGTGGAAAGTGGAATCTATTATAGCTGCAAACTGGGGACCAACTTCATATTCAAGTCTATGTATTTGAATACATTTGTTCAAATACTTTTGTCCATATAGTGTAGCTTCGATTTGTTAGGTTTTGTTAGTCTTAGTTTGTTTACAATGTTTCCATATAGAGCCAAAAGATATGACTCCACCATCACACACCACCACTGACACAGGATACGTGAAGACAAACACATGCTTTACTCATTCACACATTGATACGTTAACTTCTACCGCCTCCCTAATTACAACTTATATGTGTTAAAGGGAACTCCACAGTTTGTTTATGTTTATGTGTGAATAAAGTTCTATTGATGCAAACAAACTCATTCAGTGTGTTATATGTTTTTGCTCTGATCTACTGAAATTTACAGTCAGAATTCCTCACAGTGGCAGTGTAAGTTATCTCAGATGACTAATGTGATGGTCACGACTACACTGGCTGATTATTTATGTTAGTTTTGAAATAAAACACATTTGAGTGCATGCAGTGAGATGTAAAGCGATAATAGGACCCAAAGATGTTATTTGCGCTGTAGACATGAAGGCAACTAGTTCCTATGACTACCACTGTAAGGAAATGAGTAATGCAGGAGTATATCCACAAACCTTCAGTTATGATTGAACTTGCCTCAACTGTGGCAGTTGCATCCTTTCCCTGTGCTTCTCCATCAAGTCATGTCACAACAGTGTGAGCATATCAATAACAGTGATGCAACTAAATTCTAAGTGAGATTTGTTTCTTCCCATACTCTCATATTGAACAGGATATGATTTGTGAAGTGTCGGTACTCCACATGTGGAAAAGAGATGGATTATGAGGCAGTGTGTATCTAGTCCCTCTGCACTCCTCTATCTCTCAGCCTCTAAGCATGGCATCATTATATATCAGTAGGTCTTTGCAGCTCCTCTCCTCGCTCTATAGGTCCTCTCTATCTTGGCCGACATGTCTTTCTTTGGTTTATTACCTCATCTCAGCCCCCGCCATTGCATTTGCCTGCCTTATCTGCGCTCTCATCATTACTGTGCACGCCAGCATTGCACTCTGTCTGCATGCTTTACACCTCGATTTATTTACCTATTATTTTGTGACTGCACTTCTCCTGGAACCTTGAGACCTATCCCAGGCAAAGTGCACTGTTTTAGACCTTGCCTGAAGTGTCAGCAAGTTGTACTTCTTGCAAAGCCAGGCACTTTTTTATGCCTTAATCTCGCCCATCAGTAGATGTGCCGAACCTGCTACTTGCTCGCAGAATATAGCTACTGTATGTCAGGTGCTACTGAAGTATTTACCGTGACTGCAAGCCAAGGCAAGCACAAGGAAAGTAATGGATTTAAGCTGTTATATGTAAGACGTATGGATGGAGGGGGATCGGTTTAGTAGGAATAGGATCTGCTCCAATAGGATTCAGACATTTTCTATTTTTTGAGGGGATTGTGAAAGTAGATTAAGGCGTTTTACTTTCTTCATTTGTTCTTCTCCCCTCTTCAGAACATTTGGTATTCCGGTTTATCGAATCCATCTGTACTTTGTTCCACGTCTTTCTGGATTCTGGTCTTCACTTTTGGCTTTGTTCTTCTCCTCATCTGGGCACGGACTCAAGTGGAGGTTGGTCAGGTTTGCAGAGGGCTGTTTAGGGAGGTATTCAGGAGCACGGAGGGAACACAGCCAAACGCATCAGAGAGAGGGAGAAAAGGAGCGAGAGAAAATGAGAGAGCATCTTAGTGAGTCATAGGCTGTCAGTGGAGGGCTTGTGTGCTCCAAATTGGGGTCTTGAGAGTCATTGTTGCCTGCTTTCAATATCTGCAGGCTGAGGCCTGGATTACCACCAGTACTGCTCAAGTGCGCATTGTTAGGTACATGCTGTCATGCTCATCCAGCACCATGGAGTGATGGATTCTGGGCAACGCACAGCCATGATGTCAGGGGTAATGCAATTAGTTAGAGGGGATATTTTTGTGCTCTCTGTCTTTTTTTCAACTAGTCCATAAAAGACCAGAACCGCCATCTTGCATCCGTCCAAAAGAAGAGGGTCAGCAGAGGGAACGCAATGAACAAATTGGCTGCGAAGACCAAATCGGTCTTAGGCAAATCTGAATTCTCAAAAGGTGAGAGCTGGTAAATAGTTCTTCATTAAACATTGAAAGGTGAACGCATTGGCACCTTGAGTCAGGGCCATCAGTGAGAGCAACACAGCTTAATTTCACGGTGCTCACTCTTACACAGACACTACTGCACATGAGTAACAAGAGTCTAAAAGGGAGGCAGGAATCCATGTATGAAGGACAGGTAGGAAGCCAAAAGCTTTTCATGGTGAGAGTGCTTTGTTTGCTACAATGATTTTTAAATCTAAAAGGAGTGGACATGGTATGCAGAACTCGCTGGAACTCAGACCAGTGCTTTGAGTACGTGTGTGTGTATGTACTCCCAATTCAGAGTGACACCATTTGGGAGACAGGTTACTTGAGTGGAGTGCTTGGTCTTCCCAAATACACCAGTTCTGTATCTATTTGGAAACTGGCATCCAATTTCTAATACTTTTATTTTGTGTATTCTGCAATAGGAAAAAAAAGCAATGGATGCATGTGAAGAATTTTAAGCGCTACATACGTTTTGTTTGCATTTGTATTTTCTGTGCACTGGCACAGCACACATCTCTGCAACGTCAATGATGCAGAAGAGCCTCATTGTATTTAAATGCATGCATTGATGCATTTGATGCATCAATGACATGATGGTCATAAAAGCCATACCACAGTAAACAATAGGGGTCTTACTTTATCTAAAAGATTTAACAAAAGTAGGGCAGTGCTTAAAATCTTCAGTTAAATAATTCAATCATATTGTGGCGAGCAGGAGGACCACGTGGAGGAGCCACGTGCACTGTGCGTGGGGGGGTGTATGTGTGTGTGTTAGGGGTTCATGAGGTACGTGCTGTGTGGGGTGGCAACTGGTGGAGCATGAGGTATGGCTGGCCGACGTGGTCGAGGACTGTATTTTGGGCATGGACGCGCTGGTGAAGCTGAGGGCCATGGTGGACATTGGTGCGGGGCAGCTGCGGTGAACGGCGTGCGCCGAGCGGTAGGACCAACGGCAGAGAACCTCCAAGCCGTGCGAGAGCAGCCGCTGAGACACGGAGCGGGGCTTGGCGAGAGGCAGCGAGTGCGGCTTTGTTACCGCTGCACAGAGCCAGGCCACATCGCGCGCCACTGTGAGAGCCAATGAGTGCGGCTTTGCTACTTCTGCAGACAGCCAGGCCACCTCGCGCAGCACTGCGAGGGTCAAGCGCGGCGGCCGAGACCCAGGCTGTGAGCAGAGCGGCGGAGCTGCATCATGAGTCCGGAGAGGGAGCTGGAGAGTCCGTTGGGCTGTCGAGGGGCTGCCGCGGATCGGAGCAGAGTCAGGGCGGGTCGGCAAGAGGTTTGGGTTTACTGCCCCTCCCGGAAAAAGGGGCAGGGTCCGAGGGTGGACCGCCGCGGACTTTGTGGGGAAGCCGGACCGAGAAACGGACAGTGGGGAAAAGAACAGTGGGGAAAAGGACAGTGGGGAAAAGGACAGTGGGGAACCGGACACTGGGGAGGCTCCGGAGCCAGCGAGGGGTGCCGGAAGGGTGCAGAGACAGCACAGGCCTCCTGCTTGCCTTCAAGATTGCCAGGTGGGTTCGGTCGTGGCCGGGGATGGCTCACATCTTGGCGAGGGGTTGTGTGGTGAGCAGGAGGACCACGTGGAGGAGCCATGTGCACTGTGGGTGGGGGGGTGTATGTGTTTGTGTGTGTGTTAGGGGTTCATGGGATATGTGCTGTGTGGGGGGGCAGGTGATGAGCAACAGCTGCTCATCACCTTGGCAACTGGCGGGTTTATTGTGGGGATGTATATAAGGGGAGGGCGGTGCTTAGCACTGTAGTTGGAGTTGGGAGAGTGTTGGAGTCTGTGTTGGAGAGAATTCTGGGAAATAAACTAAACAGAAACTGATGGAACCGGCTTTGGTGTCCCCTTATTTCACCGTTCGCCACAATATTTTAACAAGACATACAGTATTTTCACTGTCTGAAAATACATTTATTTTTGCATAATTTGAAAATGGAATCTGCACTTACACTGTTCAATTTCTGGAGAATTTTAGCTTGCATTGAAATGATTATTGAATGTTTTTTTTCCCCCAAAATGTATGAAATGATAGTATACATCAAATGTCCATTTTGGCTAGAATCACAATTCTAGTTTTTTTTTTTAAATCCAGCACATAACTGATACTAAGCTTGTCACTTTTGAACATGTCTGTTGATTGATAATTCTTCAGGAATGTGTTTTTGGAAGGAGGTATTTTGATAGGGGGAGTCATGAAGTGTGTGTGTGTGTGTGTGTGTACGTTATAAGTTGGACAGAAGACAACTTGAGAGGTGAGAGAGGTAAAGAGTGTGCTTGTTTGGTGATGGATTATTCCATGCTTCCATGCAGGGTTGTCTGAGTGGTGTTGGCCTACTTCCTCCCTGCTGCGCAGACAGAAGGAGAGAAGCACATCAGAACACATCAAGGTGTTATCGTGAAGATGCCAAAAAGCATCACTGACACCAGCCAGCCCTTTGCATGGACGAAGAGTCACGTCTCATACTGTTAACGGACAAGGAGTGATGTGTCCACCTTCTTTACAGGACAAGTATCTTCATATTGAGTGTGAAGATGAGAGAACATGTACCTGAATTCTAGCCACGGTCCTTTACAAGCAATGCTTGTTTCATGAGAGGGATGTTAAAACATACTGAACAGAACACAAAGTCCTGGAAGGCAAATATTAAAAAACAACTGTCAGTGGTAAAATATGGGAAATTAATTATCTAACATTACTTTCTATGTCAGACTCAACAGAGAGAGATCACTGCCTGAATGTATCACATATATGTAGAGCTAACACTAAACACATTTGAGGGTTGTGGTGTATCTCTGTACTGTATATGTACTCTATGCAAGATTTCCATACAGCACCTTCACCTTGAAGATAACAGCCTTGTGGATCATCTGTGGCTTCAGTGGGACCTTCCTTCCATATATATCATCAAAAACACAGACACCGTTAAATGCTGTGTAAGATCTGGATCTTCCAATATGCTTAAACGGAACAAGACTAAACTATAAACACCACGCACAGAAAGGTAAAATGGCATTGGCTGGTACAAGCTCATTTACATCTCGTCACTTTGTCTCGGCCTTCCAACCATTCTGTCCCACTTTATAAGGAACAAAACAATCAAATGCACTTTGAATAATCATGAAAATGCCAATATGTCATAGCACTGTGCTTACCAACATATTCTTGTGAAATTTCTTTAGTTACTGTATTTACGAATATGTGGAGAAAGTGTACAAAAACATGAATTGATCAAGGTCTTGTAGTGAAGAATGAGAAGTCTGCAGTTAGCACAAGTCCCCAAAACTGGCCGAAATGTCAGCCATTCATTAGAGATTAAGCTTGGCAGATTATGATTTTAACACATTAAAGGTGTATACTATGCAGCCATCAAGATCATTTAAAAAAAAAAGAATACAGATTTTTTCTGGTTTTGGATGTGCTGAAATGTACCCCTAATTACAGAATGACTCGTTTACAAACGGCAACTCTAAATGTGGGATTTTTGAGCTCTGAACGTTTAGAAGACATGCTAATTGGCCACACTCTGTGAGTACTATTCCTTAGCAGGGGATGGGGCTGCATGCTGTGATCTGCCCTCACCAACATGGAGGATTTGCATAAATGATCTTAAATCTAAATATTAAATATGAAAAATATATCTCGCACTCTAAATGTGAAACTCCACAGCTAAATTGGGCTCGGTGACCCCTTTCCAACGACCCCTTGAAAATGTATTAGCTGAAAACCGTTCAACTGGGACAAAAGTAATGGGACACCGGGGCAAGGTGGAAAGAGTGCGAGATATAAATAAATAATTCCATGAAATGAACCTTGTTCGCAAGTTATGACTCACGAGTCTGAGTCAAGTCTCAAGTCATTGAGGGCAAGTCTAAAATCAAATCACAAGTCTTTGTTTGTGCGACTTACGTGCGACTTGAGTCCGAGACTCGAGTCCCCATCTCTGGCAACCAAGAGCCCATTAGTAATATTTCTCGACATTTGTGCTCAGTTCAACAGAACAATACCATGATTAGGTGTCAATAACTGTTCATTGCTTAACTTTACTTGTTTCCTTAAGTGAAAGGAAAGGTTTGGTGAAAAGTTTTCCGCTATCTATAAACGTTAATTCCTTCCTACAATGGAGGTAGCACCCCCTTGTCTTTCAAGCCTAGTGACGTAGATTTGAGACGCCTTCCGGATATACTGAAACACCTTCCGCATATACTGAAATGTTTTCACGCACACCAACATGTGAAAAGCCTCACAATGCTATATGAATTTATTTTTGTTACATAATTTCACATGCATTTCATACGTGCATGAGTCACATGTATCTGAGTGAGGGTTTCATATGTGTGTGTGAGTCCTTTTCATCTGTATGTGTATATGTGTTTCGTGTGTGTGTGTGTGTGTGTAAGACCATTTCAACTGTATCTGTGTGAGTGTTTCATATATGTGTGTGTGAGTAACTGAATCATTTGATATAAACAGAGTAGGGGCCACATGTAGTGAACATCTAAAATAAAAAGCAAGCTGTAATAATCACTCATGAAAAGAAATGTAAAGAGAAAATGTTTATAAGGGTTTACAAAATGCTCTGAGTGGGTGCAGAAAGATGAGACGAACTGAGAAAAGGAGTTGACATGTTGAAATTGAACCAGAACTGAACTAGAACAAGCAAACAGCTGGAGTTACCTTGGCTCGCCTGGTGGTATCACTGCTGAAGAAGAGAGAGAGGCTATGTTTACCAAAGTTCTTTTGTGTGCTTAAACTGCAGGTGACTCAAGAAATAGCTAAACCATCTGAATAATAGAACATGAAACCTAGCATAAATCTTCTGACTATTTAACACTTTATATCCATGAGATGATGTTCAGCACCTAGGCATGAAATGGGTGAAATAGGTGCAAAAAGTGCTGCCCATACTGGGAGAAGATTTCCAAAAGTTGGATAATGGATGGTCTGTTCTATTAAAGAACAGTGCATTGTGGAGCACATAAGTGGGAAATATATTATAATGTCAGACCTTGAAGTTACTAGTAGCTATGAAGCTCCCTATGCTAGTCACATATTTCTTAAAAATGCAATTAGACCTAATTCAGTTCCTATACCTAATGCTAAAGGCTCCATAAGTATGACAGGTGAAACATTTGCAAAAAGTACTGTCCGACCGGGAGAGGATCTCCAAAGGTTGGATAATGGATGGTCTGCTCTGGGAAAAGACTGTACAGCCTTTAAAGTAATAAAAAAGAAGGAGAATGTGGTAGCCTGCCAACAGAAGCCAGGTGGAGAGATTTAAGGCTTATGGCTGAAATTGCCTGACAACTTCAACACATACACACACACACACACACACCTACAGCTCCCTCCAAGCAACACTTGCTGATGATCTTAAACCTGCAAAAATGTTCAAAATGCCAAACTGCATATGAGGCAACACTGCAACAACTGTAGATGAAGTTGCTGAGATAGCATTCAAAGCAGATTGGAATCTAAAAGCAGAAATGCTAAATTCCACTGCCAGCTAACCAAGGAACTTGTCTAAGAAATACTTACAGTGCCATGTTAACATTGGGGAAAACAGGGACAGTCAGAAAAAATTGGGAATATAAATTGGTACAAAAAAATCCTATCACAGAGAGCTCCAAACTTACACCTCCGGAGGACAATTTTGAGTGTTGTGGCCAACACATGAGCTCCTGGGAGCAATGCCAAAAAATGAATAGAGTCTTCCTTGCAGTCCCTGCTAACCCATTTACAACAGAGGGGTGATGGACTTCATACCAGCAAACAATAAGTTGTCAAAAATATATCTACTGGACACTGAATTAACTCACTTTCCACTTGAAGTAGCAGAAAGCTGTCAACTGAGAAAAGAGAAGTTCAAGTAGGTCATGTAATGTGGGCCCTTCTTGACTGGCCTTTTCCAGAACTCATCCTTGGCATTTAATGAGGGGAAAGTGACCAGTGTTGACAGAAACCTCCTGGCTCGCAATCTCAGTTTCAGTTCAACCCAAAGGTGTTAGATTGGTCTGCAGGCCCCCTGACCTGACCCCGTCATGTTCTTCCACACCAAACTTATCCAACCGTGTCATTATAGTGTTGTCCAACATGGCTTGGTATGCCAAAGCATTAAGTTTGTCCTTTCCTGGAGGTAAAGAGCCTAGCCCAAACCATGAAAAACAGGTGTGTCCCAATTAGTGCTGCCGCGATTATTCGACGTATATGAATATGAAAATTGGTCAACGACAATTTTTTTGGTCGCATATTTATTTTTTGTCTCAAACGACTCATCCAGAGCGCTTTTGCTTGTCTGAGTTCACGTAATTCCCTTCCACACCAC
>JBBPDH010026172.1:0-10572 GCA_037974565.1 Clupeocharax schoutedeni
GTGATATATATCGTTATCGTGATATAAATTAATCCATATCGTGATATATGATTTTTTCCATATCGCCCAGCACTACGCCACACTATTTAAAAAAGCCCTGGCCTACATGTTCAGCTGTTTCTCTGTTGGAGCACTGTTGTACGTCGCTCTGGATAAGAGCGTCAGCTAAATGCCGTAAATGTAAACAGCCTGAAGTTATTTTCAACAGTTTGAAGTTATTCCCTAAAACATGGAAACCCTGAACCAAGTCAAACCTTGTATTTGTGGTATGAAAGAGGCTGATCACTAATTACGTTCAGTTTGGTGAAGTACTGGACAGTTGACAGAACACAGATAAACACACACACACACACACACACACACACAAATATACACTTCTGGCAGCAAAAAAAATTGAAGTTTTCTTTAAAGCGGCTGGTGAGGAAAACACCTCATTATGTCTGACATAAACATTTTAGATTAATAGAGGAGAATAGATCCTCAGCACTGAGAGTAGTAAGTCAAAGAGAGAGTAAACATTTAAATGTGGTGTTTACCTGTTTTACCTGAACAACACATGATGAAAAGAAGTCCAGTCCAGAAGCACACTCTTGTCTCCATGTCTTTTGGGCTCTTGAGTGTTGAGTGTCGCGTCCTGATGTGTCCTCGGAACCAAGCTACAACACGTTTCTGAGGGTTACAAGGCTGAGTTTTGATTTTTCACTTCCTTATTTGGCCAGAAATCAACATGCTTGATCATGTTAACATGACCATCAGCAGTAGACAATTATGAGTTTGAAAATAACATATTTCTTCACGCCTTTTCTTTTACATACTATTCAAAGTTATGAAAAGAGATCTAAAGTGAAAGTGACCATTCTATCATCAGTAAACACACCACAGCATAGACTTCTTTATCTGCATTTAACTCATTCACCAGGAGAAGCAGTGGGCAGCCAGGGGAGCAGTGTGTGGGGACGGTCTTGGGAATCAAACCCACGATTTCCTGATCACAGGGCGAGCAGCATTAACATAAAAAAATTTGGTAATATCCTAAAATGCATTCATTTTTAACTGGCACACGCCAACTACATGTCAATTTGATTTCTAGCCTACAGTACAAACAAATGACAAAAATGCCCAGATACTTCTCAAGTATAAAAAAGGCAAAATATTACCATAAAATTTGCCAAAACTGCATTAACATAACATTTTGCATCATTATGATAATACAATGTCTTACCTAATGTCACAGCATGTTCTGAACACTGTCAACTAAACATGGTGAAGGAAAGCAAGAGGGTACTTGAAAAAAAAAAACCACACACAGATCTTCCACTGAAGGGGGTTGTTTGTTTCCAGGCACATTGTGAGGTTTGTGAGGCATTTTTTCTTAGCAGTGTAATGAAAAGAGGGCAAATTATGATGTCTTTTAATTCAATAGCATTAACATAATATTATGCAATATTATCTTATTTTAATATTATGTTAATGAACATGCACTTACCTAATGTTCTTCTGCAGCAAAACCTGCAGAAGAAAGAAGGTCGGAACAGTTAGACAGGAAATCAGACACATCCTGGCAAACTTTGTTCATTTGCACGCACTTTGTGAGGTTTAAGTGAACAACAGGTATTGTTATTATTAAGTTAATATTATTATTTAAATAAAAATGCTAATACAGTAATATTTTACCAATAAAAGGCACATATTCAGACCAAACCATTACAACATTGACATAAATCTATAAAGCTTCAAGGATAATCAGCTGCACGTTTTAAAAATCTGTGATCTAAAAGTGTGATGCTACACCATAGTGTTGAGGCATGATAGGTTGGCTAACAGAGTACTGGAGACTCCTTGCCCATAATTCATAAGAAGTTATTTTGCCAAGCTACGTGCCTTATTAGTTCAGTATTTAGAGAGGCACTACACCAGAGCCACGAGCCTTATTAGTTCAGTATTTAGAGAGACACTACACCAGAGGTATGAGGCTTATTGGGTCAGTATTAAGAGAGACACTACACCAGAGCTACGAGGTTTATTGGGTCAGTATTTAGTCCGTATTTAAACTACAGGTTCAAAGATCGCGCCCCAACTATGTAAAATTTAACATCCATGCTTTTATTTTTTCTCTCTTAGATCGACTTCAACCAGTTACCCATTCATCCAAGTTGCCTCAGAAAGCTCCACAGATGAGTGTTATGACACAGTACTCTGAAGAAAAGTCAAGGACATGTAGGAACGTGGAGCAGGAATCTGTATAGCTTTTGTCAAAGCACAGCACGCGCACTGGAATCATGATCAAACTGAGAAGGTAGTTTGAAGGAGAAGTTCAAGGAGGCTGAATGTGTTTTCCTTTGTTCTTTTAAACTACTGTATCAAAGATCTCACCCTAACTATGAAATATTTAATGTCCATGTTTTTAGTTTGTAGATCGGTCTCTGTAGATTTTGTAGATCTGACATTCACCTCAGCTGAAGAGAATCCACCAGGATGACAGTCCTGCTGATGTACACAATTACTCCTAATAATGAATCAAATGTTGTGAGGAGCTTAAAAGAAGAGGAAAGATCCAAGGACAATAAAAAAACACAGGGGTAAAACAATGGCTGATGAGAGAGTGGACCTGGGGCAGATGGTCAGGAGGGTAACCTGCCCCAGATCCACCCCCTGATGAGGTGGTAGCTGGTGATGGTGTAGATCTGGAGCAGGTGCCCATAGAGACCTTACCAAAACATTCACGTTCAGTTCTCTTAGGTTTCTAGGTTTTCTCACTTTCAAGTCCAATGACTCTAGTAGGCCTATTTAGCCCCAAAGCCTGAAATGACTGAACCCCAGAGCGAAGAAGTTTGAGAAATGGTGCTTTATTGTTCTTCTTACATAAACTCTAGACTAGATTTACAAAAAGTTGCAAATTTGAGCATTCATTGTTCTACTGAACTCAAAACAAACCCGCGTGACATTAAACAACTGTGATAAATGTTTTACATAACTCTCAATAAGCCCTCTGTGCTAAAGGATCAATAGCTAGCTGTTGTAATGAAAGGTCTTCCTCACTGTTCACCCAGCTGGTTCAGAATATCTTCAAAACATGCAAGGCCTGCAGCTTCTCATATCTGCTTATCCTACAGCTTCTCATATCTGCCGAATCGTGGACAACAGCATGCCCGGATCAGTGCGAACACAAAAAGCCCAAACAGTGCCAATGCCAATCTTGACCAGTCAATAGAATCTGTCAAGAGAAATCCAGAGTAGATATAAGTTTATTGATCACCATATACAGGTACACTCTCAGTAATTGTTAGAGATTGAACTCTATCTAACCTTATGTAATCTAAGAGCTGTCTAGGACAATTTCTTCCCTTGAATCTCATAAGAATGGATTTCAGGAAAAGATTTTGGTGACTACTGAAGATGCAAAACCTGATCAAGCAGATCTAGGAACTTAAAACTGCATGTAAACTGATGAAAGGAGAACTTCAGATGGTGATGACCCACCTGAACCAAGTTTGCCTTTGTCTAGCTGGGAGATCTGATTTCCCACTGGATTTGCAGCCACACAGAAGTAGGTGCTGCTGTCCTTTGCTGTTACATTTAGAGGCAGGGTGAGGTCGACTTTGAGGTCAAGACTGCTGGTGCTAGAGATCCTCTGGTTCCCTCTGTACCAGGACAGACTCACCTCCACATCATTCTTCACAGAGCATTGCACCACCAAGAAGCTGCTGGACGCTCGGATCCTCACATGGCAGGTTTGTACAAAGGACCTTGAAGGTAAGAATCAAGACTAATATGAGCACAAACCCATTCAAGCAAGACTGATACCATTAATTCAAATGTCAATCATTATTTGTCATATTCTGCCAAAAGTGGAACCTCACCAAAAACTCTGAGCTGAAATGCTGTTGTCCGAGTGTTATTCAGTACTTTAAACGAATACAGTCCGGAATCGCTCATCTTGAGGTTAGTGATGGTAATGGAGCCATTTGCTCGATTCAGGGAGAGTCGCAGGTTGGCATCACCACTGTATCTTATGTCACTACTCTTCAACAAACATCTGCTCTTGGCAATATGACGATTAGATTGGGTTGTGACATCCCAAATTACTATGGAGCATTCTGGCACTTCGGAGAGATTGGTGTACAATGTCACAGTTTCCCCCGCACCTTTGTCCACTCCAGGAACTGGACGGCCTGTGAAATACATGAGTGATATCAACTGAGGAGAATATAATATCTGTCATTGCATTTGAAGTTGGTGGACCCATGACTGAGCTTAAAGCAGGTCTAGACACACTTTTTCATGAGTATATTATTGTATCACGTTCCTACTCTCACCTATGGTCCCAAGCTTTGGGTAGTGACCGAAAGAATGAGATTGCGGATACAAACGGCCGAAATGAGCTTCCTCCGCAGGGTAGCGGGGCTTTCCCTTAAAGATAGGGTGAAAAGCTCAGTTATCCGGGAGGAGCTCAGAGTAGAACCGCTGCTCCTTCACATCAAGAGGAGTCAGATGAGGCGGCTTCGGGCATCTGGTTAGGATGCCTCCTGGACGCCTCCATCGGGAGGTGTTCTGGGCACGTCCCACTGGGAAGAGACCTTGGGGATGACCTAGAGCACGCTGGAGAGACTCTCACGGCTAGCCTGGGAACGCCTCGGGACCCCCCGAAGAGCTGGACAAAGTGGCCGGGGAGAGAGAAGTCTGGGTTTCCCTGCTTAGGCTGTTGCACCCGCGACCCGACTCCGGATAAGCGGAAGAAAATGGATGGATGGATGGATGGATGGATAGATATTTTTGTATCAGATATAGAATACACTCTGGAGTGGAGCGAATGCTGCTAAAGATCAAATTGATGTTTTTAAAGAATGCTTAAAGATTTTTTTTGTTTTTAATTATGTTTTCATAGTGTGCCTTGCTGATGCTTACCAAGGCTGACAGTATTGGTGGAGGGCACTGGAGCATGGCTGTGTACACCTAGATACCAAGAAGAACAAACATTCAGATTAGATCATTTTCCATTGGACGTTCTGGGAGTTTAATACAGTATTATTCATATCCAAAGAAGTGAGTAAAATGTACTTTTTAGTTCCAAAAATACCCACTTTTCAAATACAAAACTGATTTTTCTGTGATCTGTTGGGCAAACATTATTCTGGAAATGTTGTGGTGAAGAAGGACAATACTGGATTGTTCCCAACTCACTGGTTATGTTTAACTGATGATCTCCCTGAAGAATGAAAGTGTAATACATCCTTACATAACCTCCAGAGTCGCAAGCTGAGACCTCCTTGATGGTGAGGGATCCAGTTTGTGGATCCAGATGTAACTTATCTGTTTTGTTCACATGGTATTCAATGGTTTTGTACCATTTCACAGCCAACAGTTCTACATCCAGGAACCAGTAGACCACGTCACCAGCAGGCTGTTCAGTCCCGTCACTCAGAGTAACATTCTCTCTCTTTAGAGTCGCTACAGGCTGATGAGCACAAAGGATTCCAGACTCTGCAAATAGCATAAAACATTTTAAACCCATTACAATTAGTTTAAAGTCACAGAAGTCTGAGATCAACATGATTTTCCCCATTTCCTTCTACAGTAAGTTTTACTCTTCACAAACTGCGTTTGATGGACAGCTAATTCTCCAGGAATTTGTTTGTGGAAATATAGTCATATTCATATCTGCCCACCCCCCCTATCATATTACACCACCAACACATCAACGGCACCTCGTCTTTCTAAACTGAAGCTACAACAAATAAATGTTCAGTAAAATGAAATATGAAGGATAGCATACTGAATACATTAAATGTGTATATTTGTACTCTTGTGTCTTAACAAATAAAATACTCTAAAACTGGCCAGGATCCGGCACTTGATTAAAAATGAGTCTTTGAACTAAATACAGGAAAGTCTGGTTTTTTTTTGGGCGGGGGGGGCAAAGTATATAGACAAAAAGTAGATTTTTTTTCTAGAGAAGTTTTTATTCTCCAGATTAGCGTCCCACACAAAGTGCATCTATAGAAGTTTCTATATAAAGGCTCTCACCTCAAAAATCATCACTAAACAACATCTATTATTATGTTAAAAAAAAAACGTTTGAAAGAAGTCAATTTTACCTGCACCATATATGAGAAGAATTCCAATCCAGGTGTGCATCCTCATCTCCATTTCTTGCGAATGTGTGTTGTCGCAGAGCGGTGTGCAGATTGATACCTTCAGCCAGTCGTGACATGCTCTCTTACGTTTCTAAGGATTACTTTATTTTGTTGGAATTTCAGCAAGTGCATTTCGCCTCAACGTGTGGTGCCCTCAAATGCTTATTATATTGAATTTACTGAATAACTGAAAAATATGAAGTCAGTTCCCAATTCCTTTCTGCTTTAGGGAGCAGTTTGTTTCTGATTTCCTTTTAATTTTTGCTTTCAGATCTTTATACAAAGTGTGCAAAACAAAGAGAATGTTAGGAAACAAGTGCAGTAAACCATGGCAAGTCTCTCAGGTTCTAAGGTGCTGATCACACATGATTATCAAACCATTTACTGTTTTCCACCAGTCACAAGACAACAGGACCAATAGAAAGAACAACACATGATTTAACCAACAAGGCTTTGTTTTATTACTTTTCTGGAATATTTAAAATGTAATCATAAGTAGCCATGGTCATTTCAAAACTGAAAAAAAAAAGATTATTGTAAAAGTCATTTTGTGGCATTGAATCATGATCTGTATTTCTGCAGCCCACATTGTATCAAACACTGAGCTAGAAAATACGTGTTTTTAGTCAAATAAACAAAGTCAGAAAGTCCAGTTTTGTATTTAATGTGTTTGCAAGGGTGTTGCTAAGGTACCTGAAGTAGCTGATAGGGTGTGACCAAATGCCTCTGGTGGACTGGCAGACAGCAAGAAAATTGTTGCTAGGTGGTGGCTTTGGTGTTCTTGGTGAAGAATGTTTATTACTATTTTGAAAGAAATATCAAAAGGATATACTGTAAAGATGGCTCTTCCCGTGAAGTCCCGTTGGCAATTAGTCTGATGTTTGTTTGAATGCTGTGACAGTTTCATGACAGATGTTAAACGGATTTGTCTCAAAAAAATGTTAGACTCCATAGTTCATAGTACAGAAGGCTTCAGAGGATAATCAAGGTGTTTATTTATGAGTCTTTGAGGATCTGAGGAATGTGAGGCCTGTAGATGTTCCTGGGATGTTTGTCTGAGTTCTTCCCTTGTGGACTGTTACTGTACTCTAGGGGAGACATTTGTAGGCCATCTTCAGTTTGGATATGATACCTTAACCTGTTGAGTCCCACAGCCTTAGAAATGTGTCTATAACCTTTCTGGAATTTCTTTAGGTAATAGCATAGTGCATTTGTTGGTAACTTTTGGAATACTTCCACAGAACAAAAGGCTTCAGAGTGTTATCAATGTGTTTATGAGCCTTTGTAATGATACTTTTGACCTACACAACAAAGCGTTTATTCGCAATACGTGGGTTCTCTTGGAACGTAACTGTAGTTGCAAAACAGTAACACTTGCTGCTGCTACATAACACTGTCATAAACATGATATGGATGATATCAGGTTGTGTCCATTAATATATTAATGTCATCTCTAATACTGGTATTTCTTTTGGCAGACACTGCTGGACAGCTGAACTATATAGATGATTAAAATCAATAAATGAATAATGAAAACAATTCTGCAAAATTAATTCGGCATGATTTTTGGACAGGGAGTTCCAAAGGCACAATCTGATTGGTTGAACATCTTCTACCCATTCTGTGTTTTGTGAGATTTTCTCTTTTACAATTACTTCATCACTCCTTCTGCCAAATGATTGTAGTAGAAATAGCAGAACAGCACAAACTGACAAACGAGATGGGCAGTGAAAGCTTTACAAACTCAAAAAAAAAAAAAAAAAAAAAAATTAACAAAGCCGCCTATTGTGTTAAACTCTGATTAAAATAGAATAAAATATGTGCTTGCTTTTATACTGCTTCAGTTTTAGATCTCGATATTGAACGTGGTGGAGGACCAATTGTTTTTGGCGGAAAGCAATATTAAAGCATATATGCTGATCTACTGCAACTGAAACACAGCCATGATGTTCTTCCCTATCAAACCTGACCTCCAGTGTGAGGAGCAGGATCTTCAGCAAATGCTGACAAAACTGCAACTGCCCGAATGTGTTTCATTCAAGATAAAGGCTGTATTAAATTGCATTAAAGTGTCTATTCAAAGAGATGTTTGATCATTACACCAACAGGGTCTTTAATGACACTGCATTCAAATCCTTAGACTTTGCAGCTATAAAGTAAAGCAGCCACTTATGGCCACAAGACAGCACATAGTGTTTCTCTGTATTTAACCAATTTAACCCATTCATCAGGGGAAGCAGTGGGCTGCCACCTAAGAGGGGGCAGTGTGTGGTGACAGTACCATGCTCAAGAGAAACTCTGTGGATTCAAACCGACAACCTTCAGATTGCCAGGGCAACTCCCTAACAACTAGGCCACCAGCTTGCCCAAAGCTTCCACTCTTCTTTGAAGGCGTTCATCAAGATTTCGGAGTTTCTGTGGCAATTTGTGCTCATTCATTCTGTAGAACACTTGTGAAGTCAGACTCTGATGTTGGACGAGAAGGCCTGGGTTGCGATCTCAGTTCCAGTTCATCCCAAAGGTGCTGGATGGGGTTGAGGTCAGGGCTCTGTGTGGCCAGTCAAGTTCTTCCACACTCCTCCAACCATGTCTGTATGGAGCTTCATTTATGTACTGAGGCACAATCATGCTGGAATAGAAAAGGTTCCTCCCTAAACTGAGCCCACAAAGTTAAAAGCATGGGGTCGTCCAAAATGTCTTGTTATGCTAGTTTTTTACACCTGTGGCAACGAGTATGATTGAAACATCTGAATTTAATAATTATGTGGTCTGTCCCAATACCTTTGTCCATGTCCATGTCGCCCTCTTGTACGTTATTTTATCAATCCATTTTTCCTTCATTACAACACCCACATAACGCATACGCTCATGTGTCCAAAGCGCACATGTTCTGCGCAGATGTGCGCATTAGTGCTTCTCTCAAATGCTCCGTCAGCATCCCAACTTTAGCTGAGCTGAGCCTAGCCTAGCCTAGCTATGTTTTTAGGTCTAAAACACGGGCTCTTATTTAAGCTGATCACTTTATATCAAAACTGAAATTTCATGTTTAATAAGGTTTCGAATCGGGTGTGTAATTAACGCTGTGTCGTGGCATTTTTTCTTGTAGCTTTAATGTTTACTTGTTAGCATTAGCTCAGTTAGCTCGATTTACAAGCACCTGCTTGTATTTTAGCCAGGTAGCTACATAATTTTAAAAGAATAATAAAAATCATGTTACACAGCCTGGTTGTGGGCGACAGCTCCTTCCCTGACTAAAAGTGGGCCTAACGAAAAGCCGAGTTGGCAGGAGGACGAGTAGAAGGTATTAGCCAGCTGCATTATATCTATATTAGTCTTCATGAGAAAAAAAAATGCTAAACGGTGGAGTTACTTGGAGTTATCGCTTCACAACACCTAGGAGAAATCTTCCACCTATCACTAAGTCCACCTACAGACACCAAGAGCACTGTCAGCATCTGACCCATCTTCTATTCTCACCTTTCAGATGGGAACCCCTTTTAAAATTCCCAAGAAGAAGCAGCCCTCGGATTCCTCAAGCCTTCACATGAAGTCTCCTCTCTCCAGAATTCAGGACGGTGGCACTTCTAATGTGTGTTTCTGAAACTTTTATGAGTAGTAGTTTTGTCAGGGGGGGAGATGGGGGTTTTAAAGCATTAACTGCGACCTCCTACTTACAGATGTACTCCAAAAATTGCGTACACATCAGGGATGACAGCGCTCTGCCCCGAAACTTGACCTGTCTCTGTTTACTGTTTCATAGGCAAGCTGGTCCCAAACCACCTTTAATGGCAAAAGACCACAAAAAAGCAGCCCTGTCAATGGGAATAGAGATGCAGGTCCTGCTGGAGCAGACAGGTGAGTCGTCTGCTCTTGAGAGAGATCTTAAAGTCAGAAACCTTTTTTATTTGTAACCTTTTTGCTCAGCTGGTGTCCATTGGTGAAGGCATGTTAGGTGGCCTCAGTTCGGTGATGGAGTGTCATTCGGTTCTGTTAAGACACAACAGAAAAAATATATAGGTTTATGCTTATATAAACCTGTGGAATGAAGGATGTTGTGGGTGGATTGTAGTTAGATCAGCTACTGGTTGATGCTCCAGGGCCCAGTCAAAAGTTAATCCAGTGGGATTTTGATTAACAGAATGGATTGAATCTTGAAAATGGGTTGTTCAAAGTAAAAGAAGGCTTCTGAAATCAGATCAGATAACCTAATATAATCTCAGTTTTAATCTGGATCAAACCACCTCTTTGTGTTGTTCAAGATTTGTTTGAATTTGGATACATTTGATTCCAAAAATCATGATAATCCTGATCCCAACACTGGTTGCATTTATAGCACAAAATTAAATAAAACGTTAAAATTGCAAGAGGGTCTGGCTGCAGCAGGGCCTGAGAGCGCGCGTCCTCTGTCAGGACCCATCCACTCTCAAGCCCCTACATC
>JBBPDH010026182.1:0-10572 GCA_037974565.1 Clupeocharax schoutedeni
GCCTCTGGACCAAGAGGCCATGGGTTTGAATCCTACCTTCAGCATACCACCACTGGGTCCCTGAGCAAGACCCTTAAACCCAAGTTGCTCCAGGGAGACGGTCCCCTGTAGTTAGGGAATGGAAGTTGCTTTGGATAAAAGCCTCTGCTAAATGCCGTAAATGTAAATGGTTGGGAAGGGAATTCGATTCAGTTTGCTTCAATCTGTCAAGCTGGGGGGACGTATATTGATGGGGCTGTTCCTCAGATAACTAGGCTTAATAACACATCTGATCTTAAACCACATGGACTAGTCTGTAAGAGCTTAAACGAAGATCTGAAAGTGTTTTTTGTGGGTAGAGAAGAGTTTTGGTGATGCTGTTTTTTGACTATTCTTGTACTTGTTAGTAATGTTCGAAATCAAAACTCACAAATGCGTCTACACCGATCAAAAAAATGTGTGTGTGTGAATATATATATCATATATTTTATTTTATTTGTTTACAGAATCATATCTTCAACATGTATTTAATGTATTCATTTTCTTAATAAAAGAGATGCAACTTCCTAACTTTTGTTGGTTTATTTTAATGAAATCGTAAGTAGTATTACAGTTCAAAGTGCAGATCAAACGTTTATTATATGATGAGTAATATAAATAAATACTGAACTCCTCTCTGGCTGAGTGGTTAAAGGCAACCCAAGGCTAAAGAGCAAACACAGCGGTTGGTTTGTGCATAAAGTCTGAGTGCGACGCTTTGCCGTGAGGATTTAAAGCAGTTTTACTTTCGTTCTGAGTGTGCATGAAAAACAAGCGTATCTGATTTCTCAGAAAGCACACACTAAATGTAAATGTGTGCACTAGGTTTGGAGCATTAAAAGACTGTTCAAAGTAAGGGCCTATGGTGGCGCTGCAGAATGTGTTTCGGTCACGATACGCGGATAGACAAAAGTTTTGGGACATCCTGAGATTTTCCATGTTATTTACTCAATATTTACTAAAAATACACTCAGTGATATTTGCTAACAAATACAATTGCAGTGTGTTTAACACGTCGGTTCCTTTATTACCCAGAAAATGTCATATTTGTTAATTAATTATTTAATTAAAAAGTCGACAATAATCATGTGGATCTCCAGACAGGTGTTAGATATTTAAGATAATTAAGTGCTGAAACAGTGAACAAGTGAATTTAAAGTTAAAGGACAGTCTAGAGTTTGACTCTGTGTCACCAACAACCAGTTAGGACTCAGACCTGCATTGTTACAGATTCTCTCATCTTAGAAAGGAAACTTGGTTGGCTTAGTTGTTCTTTCCAGTGTTTAAGAATAAAAATCTACAGTTTCTGAAATAAATTGATGTGTTAAAAATGTATATATTGTATCTAAGTGTACATTATACAAAGCATATAGAGGTTCTGTTGAGTACTGTTTCCAAAAAAGTATAACTTCCATTTTTGAAGGAGAATTTCTGTAAAAAACAAACAAACACTGGATTCATGAGTAACATATTTTATGATGTCTTTAGCTGCTTCATCAACATGATCCTGTTTCACATTAGATACTATATCACAGTAAAGAAGAAGGTTTTAAAACCCGTTTAAAGCACTTATATGTACCCTAGCCGTCATTTTGTACCTTTAAGTGCACATTTACAGCGTCTGTGTCTCAATTCACTCACTGGTTCCAGACAAACTAATTCCACAAAGGGCAGCCCTTTAAAACGGCTGAGAACAGTCCCCGGACCAGGAGACTCCTCTAATGGAATCCACTGAGCTACAGACGGAGTTCAGATCTCTGACAGACACTTCCTCATTCTCAGCATGTCTCTGGTGATCTCACTAATAAATGAAGACATAATCACATATATATAATATAATTTGCAAGGAAGTAAATTCTTATAAGACATAAACAAGTTTATGATTTGATGTTCATCAATAACCAGTGCTTAGGGAACACACACACACTTCTTTTGCTTGTCTTCCTCTTTTAAGGCACTACTTTTTTAAAAAGACATTTTATTACCGACCTGTCCAAGGCGTTTCTTTGTCTTTGGACATGTAACTACTGGTATGGGCTCCATCGCCCCACAGGTTAAAAATGAGCTGCTTACAAGGATGGGTGGATGGATGGATGGGTGGATGGATGGATGGATGGATGGATGGATAGATGGGTGGATGGATGGATAGATGGATGGCTGGATGGACGGATGGAGGGATGGATCGATGGATCGATGGGTGGCTGGGTGGGTGTATGGTTAGGTGGTTGGTTGTATTTGGATGGATAGATGGGTGGGTGGATGGGTGGATGGGTGGCTGGGTGGTTGTGTGGGTGGGTGTATGGGTGGATGGATTGGTGGGTGGGTGGATTTGGGTGGATGTATGGATGTATGGATAGCTAGATGGATGGATGAATGGATGGATGGATGGGCGGGCGGGATGGATGAAGATCTAAGGGACCGTAGGTGGCCTCGTTGGGCAGCTGGTGCTCTAGTTATTAGGGACTTCGTCCTGTGGTCAGAAGGTTGTGGTTTCGTATCCCTGGACTGCTAGAAGCACCACAGAGGTTCCCTTTGAGTAAGGTACCACACACTGCTCCCCGGGTGGGCGCTGTGTTCCTGTCTGCCCGCTGCTGTGAACGGGTTAAACACAGAGAAAGTACAGTTCACACTGTATGCTGTGCTGTGGTGTGTTCATGTATGACAAATGGACACTTTACACTTAGAGACCACCAGACTGATATTCATCTTTAAGTCCTAAATATACCTCTAAAACACAGCTGGCGGCGCCTAGATCAGGAAATAAATAGAGCAAAAAGGCATCGAATCTTCATGCTGCCCACTGCTGGAACCAGCTCCCCTGGAGTTCAGCTCTGGTCTGACTAGTACCAGTTTCAAAAGAAACTAAAAAAACTGGTTTCCGCCACCTACAGTCAACCAGTTAAGATTTGCACAAGAACTGCACTGGTGTCTGTATTCTTTCACAATGCTTTCTTTTCCTTTGGTTAAATCTATTTGAACTGATCGTAAATGTTACTTTTATTCCATATAGATTTTATGGGCACTTTTATTTCCCACTTTCCTTTTATGCTTTTATGCTTATCTCTGAAACGCTCACGCTGCACAAACAGACCTGCCTTTGCAGTCTTACCGTCTGAAAGTCCTTGAGATGAAATGTGACGATGACATCATCCACATCCATACATCACTATACGGTACTGACGGGAACTTCCACCACTTCATGAATCATTCGCCAAACACTGGGCCTCCTTTACACCCTGCCATTGTCTGGACTCCACGGCTGCTTTAACTATCAAAATGTAAGAATTATCTCTTTTTTATAGAGAATATTGGGAAGTTAGGAAGTCACATGATTGACATAGTAACTTAATTGTAACGTGGATCACATAGACAATATTTAACAGGCAGTGAGACGAAACAGTTTATTTAAAGATAAAGGACAGTCTGGGATGTACTATTAAATATAATAAAGAAAAAAGTTTCACTGATAGTAATTCTGTTGAGTATTGCTTTCACCATAGTATGGCAAATATGGAGATGAACTTTTCAAGTAAAAAGTGAAATAAAACACTGGGCCCCCAGTGGCAGTTGGTGGCCTAGTGGTTAGGGCATTCGTCTTGTGAGCAGGAAGTCATGGGTTCGATTCCCAGGCAACTCTGAGGTACCCTGAGCAAGGTACCGTCCCCAAGCGCTGTGTTCCTGCTGCCCCCTGCTTCACTTGGTGAATGGTTTAAATGCAGAAGTTGAATTTCGTGCTGTGGTGTGTTCACGTATATGATCAGATTGTCACTTTCAGTAATTATTACGTTACCTTATTGTAGTTCTGTATGATTAGCACTCGGTCCGAAGCCATAACAGGTTCATCCGTGATCATCAATGGTGCTTTGAGCGGATCTACAAAGCTTAAGAGAGTGAAATTCTCAAGTTATTTTTGTACAGTACAGGGTTCGGCTGGTGGGATTTATGAAACTGTGGTTATTTAAACGCTGTGGTTGTCTGACCTGCATCACTGGAGTCTAACAAAAACACACGTCGAATCTTGTCCAGCATGACATACACACATTCTGTCTAACACTCCAGGAAACACGTGGTTCTTCCTTTCCAACAACAATGCGTGTGACGTCACATACAAAACTCTTAGAGAAAATGATCCCTAAAAGCTGTTGACTGCTGTTTAGTTCTAACACATTAATATTACAAATACAAACATTATTACAGACAAAAGTGGTTTTATGTATTTATCATACAGTGTTGGTAAAGGACTCTGAGACTAAGGTCTGGAATATTTGAGACTATTTTAATATTTAAATTTTATTTTAATATTGTTGATCACTGAGGTGGAAAAGTCCTTCAGGGGGTTTGGTGTGAAATGGTTCACTCACACTGGTGATGAATGGAAACAAATTAGATAATAATAATAAAAAGGTTTTTTGCTATTTGTGGTGATGAGATGGATAGGGTAGTTAGAAATACAAATGAATAAAATCTTATATATATATATATATATGTATGTATATATATATCACATCAGACACACTTCAGACTTCAGGTTCCCGTCACTCTCTAAAATCTGAATCACTCTGTTTCCACTCTGATGATGTCATTATGAGGGAATGTTGGAAAACGTTCAGGAAATCTTGCTGCAGCTTCTTCAAAATAAGTTGCGCAATGTTACGCCATTCAGAGGAAGCGTTTTCCCACATTTTTTATCAGAAAGGGGCGGTGTGTGTGTGGGGGGGGGGGGCACTGTGGGAAAACACATCCACGGAGTGGAAAATCACAGAGGAGATATTCAGCAATGGAATCAGCACCTCAGGACTTTTTGATGGACAGGTTTTCTCCGGTCCTTTGTTTGCTGCTGCAGCTCCGGGGCAAATCTAACTCACACATTTATCAGAAATAAACGGCAGGCTGGGTGTGAGCTCTGACAGTCTGAGCACAGTGTGTTAATGAGGTGGTCACGTGTGTTTACCCAGCCTCACTATCTCAGTCTGGAATAGCAGGTATGGGAATGTCCAACCAGGCAGTGGAAAAAACCCCTGTTTGCTGGTGTTAATTAAACAGTCGGTTGCAAACGTTTGATCGGAAATGGCCAAATGACACATTTCGTTGATTCTTTTCATGTAAAAAGGACGTTAACAACACCTCTGCATGTCACAAACTTGAATCTAACTAATTTTATTTGACACTTGGTATTTATTTGCGGCATTTACTATACTGGGGAAAGGAAAGACATGTCTATTACTTTCACTTCTCTTTCAATTTTAAAAGATCTAATAAGGAATGTCTCATTATATTTCATTCTGGGGCGGTGAAGGCTGCTGCAAAACCTTCTGCAAAATCTTCCCTTTTTAGTCGTACTTCATGTTTGTTTTATAGAACTGTATTGTTGTAAAAGCCGCACTCTGTTCTTCTACAGTTTCTCCACTGACTGAGAAACATCAGCTTCAAACAGGACCTGTTGCAGCTACCCTTACACATAAAAGATCGACATAACTTTCCTAAAGGGTGGCAGTACTTTTATTGAAGCTTTAATTTCCCCAGGCAAACTTTTTTGATTGAAGCTACAGTTGTAATTGAGTTTTAATTAATCAGACCACGATCGTTCATTCAGGATTTCTTCTAATGTGTCTGAAGTGCTTTCCATATCGGACCAGTTTTTTTCTTGTCCTCCAAAGCTTGTTCTTCTAAACGTTCATTTCTTACTGATATATCAGATTATGAAAATTACAATCAGAAAGTGTTTATATTTTGTCTATTTTTGTGTATATCTGTAATCTACACGCTAACTATATTGACAAAATTTCCATTTTCTAGTTTATTATTTGCAGTGTGACCTTTGACCATGGTTTACTATTGGGTCACTCATTAATCAGGTTCAGTTAGAGACTATCGTAAGGATTTTCAAGTTTGTCTAGGAACTAACACAGTTAAGCCTTTTCCAGCTCCTGTCCTCCATCACAGCAGCACAAGCATTTCGTATTAATGTGCCATTCAGGTGAACTGCAGGATCATAGGTTACAGACATCCTTTAAAAAAGCCTCCCTTGTTGTTTTTCATATATCTGCTTTTATAAAGTGAACCCAACATACAAGCTGGGTGACATTTTTTTCAGGCGTTTAAACAGCTTTACTTTTATTTGTGGAAAGAATAAAACCTAAGGCAGTCACCTCTCTGGCTACTGTACCTTTAAATCAAGCAAAACAACATTTTTCATTTGGTTAATTTATTTATTTTACAAATAGACAGAGATCACTTTCATTTTGATATCAACGTATGAATCATATAAAAATAAAATATTAGATTTAAAAATTTTTCGTAGTTAGAAGTCATTTTATTATCTGTAACTCATAATATCATAAAAACAGGCTGTATTTGTATAGTTTCTTCATATGTTCTCTCTATTGTGCCTTATAAATAGTAGTCAAGGCTGACATGCATAATTTCAATATGGACGGGCAGAACTTCTGCATATATGTAAACATTGTTTTTGTGACATCACAGAAACAGGCTGCTATAAAACATGAAAACTATAAACAACAACATTTATAGCTATATACAATTATAATACAAGTTTCTTCAGAACAACAGATTCAGTGTTTTTGTTGATTTACAGGGGCTTCAAACAATGGATGGTCCACTGTAGATGCTACAAAGATGCTCAGCGTTCAGTGAAATATCTATTAAATGTAGATGAATATTGAAATAAAAGCTTGCGCTAAACATAACCCTGAACCTGAACTTAAACCTAACTCAAATCTAAACCTAAACCTAATAGTGAAAATCCACTGGATTTCACCAAATAGTTTGATGACCATTACTCAAATAAAGGTTGATCCAAATCTTTCTATGCTGTACTTATGTTATATGAAACTGTTATTATACTGGCTAACATTAATTTTCTCCTTCAGAGTAACAAAAATAATATTTTCACTTTTGCTTTAATGCAAAAATAAAGAAGTAATATGTTTCCCCAAACTACTGTGTTAAAGAAAGACATCTGTCTTGTGTTTCGTAAGACCTTCAGTCCAGCGTGACGTTTAGGTGAAACCCCAAGTCCTGCCCTTGTGACCAGCCTTCAGTGCTGAGGTCATGCTGGTGCCTTCCCAGCATACCCGGACTTCCCTAAAGTATCCAAACTATTTTCCAACTTCAGAAACAAACCACCTGCTCCGTGCTCAGAGCGAGACGCTCTCGTAAACCTTCTGCCGTTTGGTCTGTTTTGAGAGAACAATGAACTCTGGAACCGTTCCATTTCTGGAACAAATGCATTTCTGGGAGGATTTCCCTCCAGATATAGTTCAGTGTTATGGTTTACCAAACCCTGCAGAATCTCTTACTGCTCTAAGCAGAATCGCGTTGAGTTCTGCTCCGCTTCCGACCCCTCGGGGTAGGAACAGACCCATCATGCACGTGGACGCGTATGGCAGGCGACAGCCTCGTCCTTCAGGCTGGTAAAAGTTGATGCTGGGTTTCTGGGGGAATCCCAAAGCTGGAACTTCATCTGTGGCTGTAATGAAAACTAGGAGCTCTTCAAAGCGCAGTTCTGTTTTGTTGTCTGTGGAGAAATTGGGAAAATGCCTGAGTGTTATGAAGTGAACAAATTCCGACAGAACATTTCATACAGTTCACACGCAAAACTCTTCTTTAATTTAATTTTATCATCCCAGAGGTCCATACTTGTTTGTTTTTACATAGTTGGACAAGTTCGAACTTTTACATAGTTAGATCTTTTACATAATTTTTTTTTAACATAGTTTTTATAATAATAATACATTTTATTTAAAGGCGCCTTTCTGGTACAGAAGGACACTGTACAATAAAACAAGTGCTACAAACCATAAAAATAACTAATAATAATAATAATAATAATAATAATAATAACAAAAATTACAGACAAGAAAATAAATAAATAAGAGTCAGTGTGAGAAAGCACACTGAACAGATGGGTTTTGAGTGTGGATTTAAAGTCTAATAGTGAATTGATGTTTCTGAGGTCAGATGGTAGTGAGTTCCGTAGCCGGGGGGCAGAGCGGCTGAGAGCTCCCCATAGTGGTAAGACATGCAGAAGGGACAGTTAAGTGGATGGAGGAGGATGATCTGAGGGTACGAGAGCGAGTGGCAATATGAAGGAGGGGCGAGGCCATGAATGGCCTTGAATATTAAAAGAATAATTTTTTATTTAAATTTTTCGTAGTTAGAAGTCATTTTATTACGTGTAACTCATAATATCATAAAAACAGGCTGTATTTGTATAGTTTCTTCATATGTCCTCTGTATTGTGCCTAATTATAAATAGTAGTCAGGGCTGACATGCATAATTTCAATATGGACGGGCAGAACTTCTGCATATATGTAAACATTGTTTTTGTGACATCACAGAAACAGGCTGCTAGTTCTTATAGATGGACTGCATGTGAGTATAGTACATTGGAAAATAAATATGAAATAAAGTGGTTTATTTGAAAAGTGTACAGAAATGTGGTTTTCCTGGATGTGGGATCTTAAAGCTTTATTATACTGTGGCACTGGATTTGTTTATCAACAGTTTTTGACGAGATAAAAGTTACAATTATGTGCATGTAACTGTTTACAAAACATGATGCTCACCCTCAATCATCTTCAGAACCATCTCCCAGTAGTAGAAGGTCTGCTCTTCTTCTTTTCTCTTCTTCGTCCCCTCTCTGCTCCAGTTGATTTGGAAGAGAGCCCTGAACGAAGCTCTGGATACGGGTTCAGCCATGTCGATAAAAACGGGCAGGAAAGCGATCCAGTTTGCCTTCACCGTGTCCCACAGCCATCCACAGGAGTTCAGACCCTTTGTGAACTGATCGATCATATTCGACACCCTGAAGATGAAGAGGACTCAAATATTAATCAGAGTACCATTACAGGTTTAGCAAGACCTCATTCCAAGTCCAGTCTAGCAAACCATGCTTAGAATTCACACGGTGCTTCACTAGCTGATGTCTGGAACCAAATACAAAACCACAAGTAAATGATACACAAGCATTTGGTGGTCATTACATGGGTTACATGGGTGCAGAACCTGCTCGACTGTTTTTATACATGCGTAATTATAGTTAATAAGTAAAACAATAAATACAGACCAAAAATTGAACGTAAATTGTAACACAAGGTCCTTCAGAAACTTACATTTACGGCATTTATCAGACGCTTTTATCCACAGCGACTTCCATTCCCTACCTACAGGGGGCAGTCTCTCCCTGGAGCAACTTGGGGTAAAGGGTCTTGCTCAGGAACCCAGTGGTGGTGCTGAAGGTAGGATTCGAATCCATGACCTCTTGATCTGGAGGCATGTATCCTACCCACTGAGCTACCTCCACCCAACTTGAGGCTGAAGCTTTAGGATTATCTAATAAAACACTGTTAGATTGATTCCCTATAGATTTCTGGTACTAAGTATTGACATTAGTTTTGTAAGTCTCTTTAAAACAGGCAAATAATAATAAGTGACCACATAAAACATGCACAAAAAAGGTCCAAGGGCCATTTTTCTACATTTTCCTTTTCTTTTTCCACTTATTTCATTTTTACCGGACCATTTTACAGTAAAGCTACACGAAGTTACTTTTTGAATGATGAGTAATATCAGATCTGCAATAGACTTGCATGCGTTTTTTATTAAAGCGCAGCACCAATCAAGAACTGCTTTAGTATTTTCAGTGTGGATTCAGACACAGATATAATGATCAGTGTCAGTCAGCTACCACTGTTTCTTTAGAAACACTCAGCATATGATTATTATTAGAGCTGTTAAACATACAGGGCCATTTCCAAACTTTTAACATCCATTCCACTAAAATGGCATGTGTTTCTGTGCCTTTAAGACTAACATATGTAAATGAGCTCTGCTCTGACTGGCTGACCATACATTCCGTCTCATTCAAAAAATAAATGAAACTCTTCTTGTAACTTTACTGTAAATGGTTGGGCTTAAACGGATATAGGCTGAATATATTTTGACACATTAACAGTGTTTATGTACCACGTATTTAGTTTAAAAAATGTCCGTGATAGAACCTGTTAAAAAAATCAATTAATGAAGCCAAATAAGAAAAAGCGACTATGTGAAAGCACCGGGACGACCACAGCTCTAAATAAACAGGATTGAAGACACTTCTGCACACACCTGAGGTAAATGTAGTGCCGCACAATGTAGGAGTAAACTTTTGGAATGTCTTGAATGGAAATTTTTGGTCCATAAATGCCTGGGAAACCACACTCGCAGATCCAGTCTCCTAGTTCTCCCTGCAGATCACGAAGCTGTGCAGATGTCCTACAATACAAAATCTGAGGATTGGGAGTCTGGGTTAGATAAGGCGAAGGAATGCAATAATGAGTGAATGAGGGCCTGGAAAGATTAGTAATGAGGAGAATAAAATAACAAGCTAGGATCAGACAGATTCCACAGGTCAACAAAAATCTTTTTGTAATCATCAGAAACCACAACACACTTTTCGAAACCAGTCTTTCATGCTGCTTTCAGTTTGTTCAGTCACATCCACTTTTTGAATGATGAGTAATATTAGATCTGCATGCGTTTTTTATTAA
>JBBPDH010026191.1:0-10572 GCA_037974565.1 Clupeocharax schoutedeni
AGCCCCTGAAAGACAGTCAAGCTGCCGCGGTTGAAGCGGCAGCAGAATTCAATGACTGGTGGCCGAGTGAAGCAGCGGTGCACCTGATGATGTTGCTGGAAGGAGAGGCTCTGAAGGTCCTGCTGGACCGGCCACGGGAGGAATATTGGGGAGGCAGCGAGAGCCCAGCTCAGTGAGCGGCGTCGAAAGGCAGGTGAAACGTGGGGCACCCTGGTCGGAGAGCTGCAGGAGTGCACATGCAGAGCTTATCATGCAGCACGTGCGCATCGCCGCACCAACCTCCCTGCTGGTGGGGACAGAACATCTGGAGGCGGTCTTGGGGAGCACCCTCAAGTAGCAGCGTAGAGAGAGTAGCAGCTGCAGAGACAGAGGAAAAGGAAGCCCCGAAGCAAGCCGCAGAGCACCGCATAACCAGTAAGAAACCGCAGGAGGCGAGACAGTGCTTCCGCTGTGGCCGAGCAGGGCACATCGCCCGACATTGCAGTGAGCCACCAACTAGAGAGAAAACCCAAAAGCCGCCGGGAAACGCTCAGCGGGCGGAGCAAAGAGGGCAGCCCCTTCCGCCCCTTCTCAAGCCCCTCGAAAAAAGAAACAAGCTGCGCCTGGGGCTGTTAGGAGACACAGAAGGTCTCAGTGTCGAGTGTGCTGTTGATGGGGTCCGCTGCAGAGCACTGGTCGATACTGGCTCCACCATCACCATAGTCCGCCCAGGAGTCCTGCCGCAAACACAGCACCCGAGCCCGCCCGGCTGGAAAACAACGACCGTGCAGCTCTCGACGATGACAGGCGATGATGCCATGATGAGAGGGAGGCGACTGCTGACACTCACCGTGGAAATAGAGCAGGAGGTGTGGCTGGCCGAGGTGATCGAGGAGTGCATTCTCGGAATGGATGCGCTGGTCAAGCTGAGGGCCACGGTGGATGCCGGTGCGGGCCGACTGTACGTGGGCGCGCCGGAAAGGTTCGTGCCTTTTTTAAACCTGCGAGAAGTACTTAACCCCAAAAAGTGTGCGTTTTTCCGTCAGAAAGTGGCCTTGATGGGGCACGTAGTTAGCGGTGAGGGGGTAGTGACAGACCCAGAAAAAGTAGCAGCGGCGTGCGACTGGCCCACACCATGCAGCGTAAAAGAGGTGAGGAGCTTTTTGGGGCGCTTTGTACAACGGTTTGCGGCAGTGGCGAGACCCCTGCATCAGTTGACAGAAAAAGGGGGAGCGTTTAACTGGACGGAGGAATGCGACGAGGCATTCAGTAAGCTGCTTGAAGTGGTAGCGGAGGCACCGGTGCCGACGAGCCCGGACCTCTCTAAGCAGTTCGTGGTAGACACCGACGCGAGCAACGGAGACATTGGCGCGTTACTGTCCCAAATTACAGAGGAGGGGAAGCGCATGTTGGCCTACTATAGTTGCGCTCTGAGCCGACCGGAGCGCACCTATTGCGTGACACGAAGGGAGCTACTAGCGGTAGTAAAGAGCCTGCGCCATTTCAGGCCGTACTTAGGCGGACGGCGTTTTCTGCTCAAAACGGACCATGCGTCGTTGACGTGGCTGTTAACATTCCGGAACCCCGAGTGCCAACTGCTGGTGCCCCGTGGGCTGCGTCAACAGGTCCTGCGGTCAGTCCACGGCACCACAGGGGCGGGTCACTTCAGTGTCAAGAAAACGCTGGTGCGGCTGCGAGTGAGATTCTATTGGCCGGGGTGTCTGCGTGATGTGCAGGTTTACGTCCGCCGCTGAGATGAGTGCACCGCGAAAAAGGGCCTGAGGGAACAGTCACGTGCGCTGATGCAGGCCTGCGTCGTGGGGGCACCGATGGAAAGAGTAGGGGTAGATGTCTTAGGACTGTTTCCCCGCTTGGAGGCCGGCAACCGGTACGTCTTAGTGCCCATGGACTACTTTACGAAGTGGCCCGAGGCGTACACGGTTGCCGACCAGAGCGCGGAAACGGTTGCGGCAAAGCTGGTCGAAGAGTTCTTTTGTAGGTTCGGGGTGCCGGAGGAGGTCCACAGCGACCAGGGTCGCAACTTCGAGGCGCAGCTGATGGCTGATGGGGATCCACAAGACCCGGATGATCCCACTGCATGCGCAGAGCGATGGGATTGTGGAACGGTTTAACCACACCTTGGCCACCCAGCTGGCGATCCTGGTCTGGCGACTGGGACCGCCACCTGCCACTGGTGCTGTGGGCATACCAGACAGCGATGCAGGACAGCACCCAGTGCACCCCGGCCCCACTCATGTTAGGCCGGGAACTCCAAACCCCGGGGGACTTAGCGTTTGGGCCCCCCCCAGAGCCTAAATGTGTTGGGCCGCCCAGGCCGGACTTTGCACAGCGGTTGCGGGAGCGACTCCAGGTGGTTCACGCCTTGGCGCGAGGGAAACAAGGGGGGGCCACCGCCAAACAGAAACGCGCCTACGACCTGCGCAGCCATGGCTATGACTTCCAGGTAGTGGAGTGCATCTGGGTTTACTACCCCTCCCGGAAAAAAGGGCGGAGTCCAAAGTTAGACTCACACTGGCGCGGGCCGGGGGCGGGGAAGTGCTGCAGTGTGTGTGGGAGGTAGTGCACCTGCTCATCACATTAGCAACCGGCAGGTGTTTGGGAGTCTGTAAGGGAGGGCCTGAGGAGATTAGCTCCTCAGTCGGGGTCCTGCAGCAGTTGAGAGAGGATGTTTGTTTGCTGTGCTGCCCATAAACTAAAAGAAAATGCTAGAACCAGCCTTGGCGTCTCTTTCCCCCACCGTTCGCCACAATATACAAACAGTCTATCAATCTTCTTTTCAGGAGAAGAATAAAAAATAATAGAAAATAGAACAGAATCAAATAAAACACCAAAGGAATAATACATATAGAATCACTTACGAAAATTAATTGTGCAATCTTCTCCTTTTTCTATTTGGTGCCCTGCTTTGACGCACATTAGCCAAGAAATTGGATTGGACAAGAAATTAGACAATTAGATTTCTCCAAGTCTGTGATTGGCTTGATTTGTGGCACATGATAAAACTGTCAAACTGCACAGACACATGAGATTTAGCTTGCCAAAGTTCCACAGAAATAATGACATTGATGAAGGTTGTTCTGGTGGTCCTTACCTCTCTCTCTCTCTCTCTCTCTCTCTACAGTCATGAGTTCAGCTCTGCATGTTGTCCTGCTTTTCTCAGGTCAGTGTTTCTTCATGATCATCTGTAAAACTCTCTGCTGTCTCATTACTGCACTGCTGTACTGATGAGAGCTTTTCACCCCTACAGCTCTGTGGACCCTCTCCTCGTGTGTCACTCGTCAGTTTTATGTGGTGACAGAAAAAAAGAACTGGACTGAAGCTCAGAAATACTGCAGAGAGAACTTCACTGATCTGGCCACCATCGAGAGACAAGAGGAAATGGACGCTGTAAAAGCTGTTCTCAACGGGGAATCGGGACATTTCTGGATAGGACTGAGTCTGAGAGATCCATAGGACAACACTCTAAGTTCATTAGATTTAAATGACATTTCTATTAAAGAAATTGTTAACTAAGATTTTCTAGACTTCTTGCAAGTTATTTGCCTCTCAATTTGTTTTGATTAAAATGATTTTTATTTTGAAAATGACTGGCATTTTTTCATCGACTCAGCAAAAACAAAAAATAAGAGGTTGTGCCCCTTCCCATCTTCTGAGAATGCTCTGTTATAAACAGTTAACTGATTTCATATCATTGCATCTCTAGAGCTGGGTCTGGTCAGATAGCAGTAACTCCTCACACAGAAACTAAAACACTGGACAGCCGGACTACTCAGGAGTTAACAACTGTGTGGAATTACGCAGTGAAAATGCCTACAATTGGACTTATGTCTACTGCAGTCTCACACATAAATCTATTTGCTATAAGGGTGAGTAATCTAAGCACATGTGTGTTACAGCTCCAAGTCATTCATGTTTAATATGTGTTTTTGGAGCATTTACACTGGTGCAGGGTTTACTGCAAGTACACCTTAATACTGAATTCTCACACTGCAGTGAAAAATAACTCATATTTTATGTGGGCATTTTCAAAATTAAAACAGGCTTTCACTTCAGCCCCGATACTGCGGATGCCAGATCCTGAGAGGCAGTATACGGTGGAGGTAAATTCCTCGGAGGTAGGGATAGGGGCAGTCCTGTCGCAACATCATGGTTTCCCCACGAAATTGTACCCCTGTGCTTTCATCTCCAGGAAGCTGACGGAGAAGGAGAGGAACTAAGACATCGGCAACCACGAGCTGCTTGCTGTGAAGACGGCATTGGAGGAGTGGTGCCACCTTTTAGAGTGGGCTCGACAGCCTTTTGTAGTCCTCACAGACCACCACAACCTAGAGCATGTCAGAAAGGCCAAGAGGTTGAATCCCAGCCAGACTCTCTTCTTTGTCACATTCAACTTCCAGATCTCGCATCGTCCGGGGAAGTTGAATGGCAAGACTGATGTTCTGTCATGGCAGTTTAGGGTGAGAAGGACACTGGGGAGCCTGAGCTCATTCTTCCACCCCATTTTTTCGCAGCCCCTATCCAATGGAACTTAGATGACGAAATCTCGGCTGCACTCAAGGGAGATACGATCCCCCCTGAGTGCCCCGCATACAAAACGTATGTCCCAGAGACGCTGCGACAGAGGGTGGAGAAGTGCGCTCACGTGACCCCAGCACACAGGTGTTACGAGAACACTGGAAGTTGTTGAACAGAAGTACTGGGGGCCATCTCTGTCCAGGGATGTCCGCCAGACAGTACTTTCATGCTCAGTCTGTGCCACCACGAAGAGTCTTCGTGTCCTCCCAACAGGGAAATTAATACCCCTACCAGTGCTGGATAGACCGTGGTCTCACCTTTGTTACGGATCTTCCTGCACCATAAGGGTACACGATAGTTCTGGTTGTGGTGGATAGGTTCTCGAAGGGCTGTCGATTAATTCCGTTTCGTTCTCTCTCCTTACAGATGGTCATGGATGCTTATTTCCAGTCTGTGTTCCGGTTTTACGGTATGCCAGGAGACATCGTGTCAGACCGCGGCCCTCAGTTCACGTCGAGGGTCGTAGGGCCTGCGGTCAGCCTGACCTCGGGGTATCATCCCCAGTCCAACGGTCAGGCAGGGCAAGAGCTTGGCCGATTTCTCCGGGCCTACTGTCATGGCCGGCAACAAGACTGGACAGACTTCCTCATCTGGGCGGAGTACGCCCAGAACTCCCTGCGCCACTCTGTCACTGGTCTGACCCCTTTGAGTGTGTGCTCGGGCATCCATCAAGGCCCACTCTGCCCATGGGACCAGAAAGCTATGGAGGCTTCAGGAGTAGACGAGTGGTTTTGTCGGGTGGAGCGGGTGTGGGAGGATGTACACACATCCATCCTGCAGGCAGGTCATAGGTTTAAAGACCATGCCAACCGTAGGTGGAGAGAGGTGCCTCACATCAGGGAGGGTGACAGAGTCTGGCTTTCCATGAAAGACCTCCACCTTAACCTTCCCTCTTCTAATTTGTCCTTTTGTTTTACAGGTCCCTTTTTAGTTCTCAAACAAGTTAATCCAGTTTCTTTTAAGCTTCAGTTACCCCCTGAACTGAAAGTTCAGCCTGTGTTTCATGTGTCTCTCCTTAGGTCTGTCCATCCCAGTCCCCTGCACGAGGGCGATGTGGCCATCATACCGCCCGAGGCCCTCGACATTGATGGTACTCCAGCCCACTGGGTGCGCTCCCTGTTAGACTCACATCGTCGCAGAGGTGGACTGGAGTACCTGGTCAATTGGCAGGGGTACGGACCCGAGGAGTGGAGCTGGGTTCCAGCTTGTGACATCCTCAGCCAGGAGCTGATAGATGAATACCATCAGCCATCGCTCCCGCGCGCAGAAAGAAGAGCCGCTGTCTTGCTGCTTTTGTGATCACACAGATGTGGTGTGACCAGCTCTGATCCTCGCTGATGTTGATGCCTAGGAATCTGAACCAGCTGACTCTCTCCACCTTTGCTCCCTGGATGTGGATGGGGGTGTGGCCTACTCCCTGCAGTCTCCTGTAGTCCACGATGAGCTCCAGGTTTTTTTCTGCTTAAATACACACATTTCAGGAATACTGATTTTATTTTTTGATATTTTTAAGTATTTAACTAAGAAACCGCATGTGCTTCTCGATGCAAATTGTAATTTGAGTATTGGCTTGTCAGAGCTTTAATTAAGTGATATTGTTTTAATCCCTGCTGTGTACAAAACTTATCCATAAATAAAGTATTTATGATCAGTGCATGAATTACCAGGGTTAGAATCCATGCCTCTTCAGATAAAACTGATGTACGTTCTGAATTTGGACCACAATGCAAAGCAGTTATGTGTCACTATTTGGTTTGAAAGAGGCAAAGTCCAACTGAATGTCTTTATTGTCTTTGGTCTGGAAAAGCTTTACATACATTTACATATGATCATATTGGGAGTAAAATTGCTGTGTCAGGACTGTTTTTTTTTTTTTTAAATACAAGACAGACATGACGAGAGCCCTGAGGACAGTAATGTTATCAAAAACATTTTTTAAAAATTAAAATACTGTGGGGATCTGGGCTTTCCTGTGCTGTGTGGCTACCTGTAGTGGCGATTCAGTGTGGGAATTGATGGGTGTGGCTGCTAGAATTGAGTCACATGTGGTAGGTCACATGATAAAGCTTGGCTGGTGGGGTCTCACACTCGCTTGCCGTTACCAGTCGTCAGTGTGGGTAGGTAATGGCGGTGTTGGATGTGGTAATTCATAAGAAATGAATTTTCATGTTTGTTCTGATTTGACCAGGGTGGTAGATAGAACCATGTAATCCAGTCTTCATGGAGTACACAGAGGTGGTTGCCTGACATTTTAAAAGTTGGGACCTCCCGACATTGACAACATGAGTTTTTCTTTTATTAACTTTTCTTAATTTTTTTTTTATATTGATATTGTGATGAGCTGGGGGGCAGAGACTGGCTCCCATGAGCCTTTGCATTCAGCACTAGCAGCTGGTTGGCATGTAAATGTGTGTTTTGGGGTGTTTTAGGGGGTAAAAGTGACCGTGTGGGTGGTTTTGGGTGGTTAAATAAACTCGAGAAATTGGAAGACCCAGTGTTCCTGTCATCTTTTCTCATGCTCGCCACAATATTAAGTGTATTGATTATGCCTCTTTCTCGTAGCATTGGAATTTTCCATGGTTTTCTCCTGTTACTGTGCTGTGGGGAGTATGGAACACTTGTACAAAGTAGGCTTATTTGTATGTGTTTTTATGTTGCATTTTGTATGAGTGCTGTGAATGAAACCTGATAAATAATAATCATTGTTTCTTTGGAAAGGGACCAGGCCAGCCACTGTTTTTTGTTTTTGGTTATTGTGGTAGTTTTTGGAATTTGTTTGTTTGGTCCATTTGTTTTCTCGTTGTTCCAGGGTTAACCTGTGTCCGTTTCAGATTTTGTTTGCCTTGTCTTGTCCTACTTTCAGTTGCAGTCCAGTTGGAAATTTGTGCTGGGAGCTGGCTGTTCGCTCTGTTTGTGTAGGTTGCTTTTGTACAAGGCCAGATCCGCACTTGGATACTGCTGTTCCTTGGGGGCTGCACAGAAGAGGGATACTAGACTGGTGTGTGGTGGTTATTCTCAACACGGTGTTGTACATTTAAGTGATATATACAAATCTTGTGTGTGCAGTGCTTGCAGTGTTGCATGCTCATGTGGTGTTGGGTTGCTGTCCCTCTCCCTCTTTTCACCAGGGCCTCCAGGAGTGGGAGCTGTGTGCTGACCTGAGCTTATGTGAAGTTCAGTCAGCTACCCTCTGCAGTTTGTTCCTCCTTTTAACTTTGTGAAATGTTATCTTTTGAAATAAAACTGAACTCCTATATATTCCTGTGCCTCTTGTAAACCGTTCCTTTGGTGGGAAAGGCCTAGCATCAGTTAGCCAGAGAGGGTTTTCCTGCTAGGTTAGCGGGTGGCATTGTGGAATGCTAATGTGGTACTTCGCATGTTCGGGTACTACAATACTCCTAAATGTTCTATGGTTAGAAAATGAGCAGTAAAAATATTAAAATTTAGAATTGAGTAACATAAGACAACTTCGACAACTTAACAGGAAATATTTTTGCTGGTTTTAAAAATAACAATAGTATGTGTGTCTGCTGTGTACCTGTGCATTATTCCATGGAACTATATCCAAATCTGCTTTAACAAACATATGCAAATCGAGGGATTGCTGTGGATTTAGTTTTAGTGATCATCTCACAGAACACAGACTCCAGGAGACAAACAAGCAAGCATCTTTTTGTTTTGATCTTATGTTATCCGACAAATCCAGACTGCAGGACTGCATTAATACAGCATGTTTT
This sequence comes from Clupeocharax schoutedeni, assembly GCA_037974565.1. NCBI lineage: Eukaryota > Metazoa > Chordata > Actinopteri > Characiformes > Alestidae > Clupeocharax > Clupeocharax schoutedeni. Next base: position 8,313 of record JBBPDH010026191.1, read on the forward strand.
TAAAGCTACAGTTGGACTAGATAAAAAAAATCTCTAAAGACTGTCTACTAAGCTAAAACGCGATCAGATTGTTCTTATTCTTAATCATTCTTTATGTGTAAAATGGTACACAAGGAAGGAATGTGGCTCTTGAAGATGCTGCTAAATTGAAGGAGAGTTTGAGGTGGGGGTTTCCATTCCTTTTCCAAAATGATCAAACAGTAAGAGTTGCAGAAAGAGTTCAGGTTCTGATGTGCAGAACAGCAATGTATTGTGGCGAGCGTGAAAGACACTTTGGATTCTCAAGCACAGTTCATCATTGTGAGCTTCTCTGCATCCAAACTCTGACATCCAACATGTGTGTTGAACCCCAAATCCAATACCCAATCTCCATAAATAACAGCTGTCACTTGCCATTCACTTCTCTGCGGCAGATAACTCTCTGGAGGAGGGTGAATGGCGAGAAGGGCTCAAAAACACAAACGCTGTTGTGTTTCTGCCTGGTTATGAAACACACAACCACACAAACACTAACAGTTCCATACATCTACTCCCCTCTAATGTGGGGCCAACTGGCCACTCGCACTCACTGCAGTGGCTCCTGGGAGCCAGTCCTGACCTGCCCCTCACTACAGTATATATGTTAGTCTCGTCTCACTCATGGATTCATTATCTGGTAGAGGTTTGTGAAAACCCCCAGGCTCTGAAATGTCATTAGCCTGTCTATACTGTTGTGTGGTTTCCTCATAGAAAAAGGGGTTGACTGAGTTCTGTCTGTATGAAATTTGCATGTTCTCCCCATGGAAAATTAATAAACCAGGCTGTCCGAGAAGGAACCTTTATCTGAAAGGTTAACGCTGCAAGCCCGGGCCTGCAACGTATGTACTTTGTCTAGAACACTAGGCGTAGCACTGCCTGGAAAATAGTGCATCTGCGATTTTACATTTACGGCATTTATCAGACACTTTTAACACTTTTTTCCCTACCTACAGGGGGCAGTCTCCCTGGAGCAACTGGGGTTTAAGGGTCTTGCTCAGGAACCCAGTGGTGGTGTTGAAGGTAGGAATCGAACCCATGATCTCTTGGTCCAGAGGCAAGTATCCTACCCACTAAGCCATAGCGGTGAACAATATACTGCTTTTCATTTAATTTGAGCATTATAAGACACATTTTCCGATTTCCTCCTACAGTCCAAACACATGAATGTCAGGTGAACAGGAAATGCCCAATTCTCCTCAGTGGGGCAGATACAATATTCTTAACTAAGTACAACCTGTAATGAAATATGCCCCTGAGTTAAAATATGTAGGGGGTCCTCAAATTACGACGGAGATCCGTTCCTTCATGAGTGATGTAACTCCAGTTTTGGTGTATGTTGAAACGCACCCTCCCCCAAGTTAATAACCTATCCTAATACAATTGTAAAATCTATTAACACAGTAAAGAAAAAATTACAGAATTCTTTCAGAAGCCATGAAAAAGACCAACAGAACACTTGCACTTAGATAAGCATATTCCCTCATTCATACAGCGTGCTACTGCATATTGAGTGTTCTGCGTGTTCTTCCGCCGTGAGCCACTAAACTAGTTCTCACATGAGCGTCATGAACTTAAAACGACATATGTCGAGAACCGATGAACCCCTGTATTGAAAACACTTGTTAAAAATTAGCCAACATTATAATTACATGGAAAGTAGTCAATTAAAATATCTATGTACTGTAAAGTTGATTAGTTTCTGCTTGAAGTAAATAGACATGAATGACAGATAGAAGGTGAGATACAGTGAGGTAGAGAGGAAGGTGGCGTTAAGGGTGTAGAGCAGAGGGCCGAGTACTTTGTGGAGCTCCTGTATTGTGTGTCACAGTGCCACCAACTCTCACCTCCTGTAGTCTGTATACAGGAGGTGTCAGATACACACTCTTCAGGCATCCTTTTTTTAAAAAAATGATTTTTAAGAAAATTTGCTTGTGCCGCTTCTCATCGGGAGTAAAAAAACTGATCTAAAAAGTAATATCTTTGTAAACAACAGCAATGTGTTCCATGCCTTTCCTTGAAGCTATGCAAATTAAGTTTGCAAATTGAGTTTCCTTTAACAAATATTTTTTTTGGACAAATTCATGGGTGACATTTTAGTCATTGTAACAAAGAACTATCTGTTTTACAAGTCTGCTGTGTATCTGTAGATCTGTTTTATTTTGAATTCTCCCATGAAATGCAAGTCAGCATCAACCTGTATATAAGAAATGAAGAACTGTTGTAATTGTACTTTTCTCCATCT
>JBBPDH010026202.1:0-10572 GCA_037974565.1 Clupeocharax schoutedeni
TTAAAAAAAAGCACTCTGGACTTTTTGAGAGAAAAAAAGCGGTTCACTCCATAGGGTTATGATGTAAAACAGCCGCTGGAAGTTTGGGGAAAAAAAGTTCAGTTTTTATCCGATTAATCGATTAATAATAAAAAAATAATCGGCCAACTAATCGATAATCAAAATAATCGTTAGTTGCAGCCCTATTTGTCTCAGTCGTCTAGACATCCCAATCTGGCCTCACTCAGATCCTTTTACTTGTCCTATTTCTGACACATCCTCTTCAATAACTGAAACTGTGTAAAAGTAAATTAGAACCTTTGCATGTTTGCTGATCCTGATCAATTTGTTTTACACAGGACAGTTTTTGTTTAAGCACTGTTTTAGCAGTTGCTAGGAGAATGGTAGCCTGGGGCTGGTCTTTGTGTATGTCAGTCAGACATCTCCTTCCATTCAAAGTAAGCAGTTCTTGGCTGTGCTGAGCGACAAAACCCACCACTAGTTTTCTTCAGAAGTCTGGCTTGTGAGACTACACAGCGCATTACCACAGATTAAAAGCCTTTTCTTGTGTGTAGCCCTGTAGGCTTCAGCTGGCTGTCTCCCAGACAGACTGTGAGTCATGATCCTTGAGAAAACCGTAGCATTTCACAATAAACTCATCAGTCCTTCAGCCTAATCCAAGTGATAATGGAGTCTGGGGTGTAGACCCATGAGCCTTCCCGCTTTTTAGCTGCTCTTGTGAGTGATGCGAACTGTCTGAGGCTATTTCCCTGCCTGCTGCTGATTTGACAGGCATCTCAGCTGTTCCCTGACAGCGCATCACTGGTACCAAAGCTCAAGAGCAGCACAAGGCTGACACGCCATGCAGCGTTGCTGCTGCCTTCCATTTCACCTCAAAGAGCACCAGCAGCAATACAAAGCAACTCCAGCGACAATGCATGACTTAAAAGGAGGTCTGTCTCCTCCAAACAGCCTCCATCAGCACTTAAGCCTTAGCATGCTATAGTTTACATTGTTTGAGGAAACACAACTTTTTGATGGTATGAGGTACTGATTAGTGATCACCTGAATTGCAATTTGTAGTCTAGTGGTTACGGCATTCACCCTGTGATCAGAATGTCTGGGTTCGAATCCCAAGGCCGCTAGGCACCTCTGAGGTACTCAGAGCAAGGTACCGCCCCCACAAAATGCTCCCCAGGCGCTGTGTTCGTAGCTGCCCCTGCTTCACCTGGTGAATGGGTTAAATGCAGAGGAAGTATTTTGTGCTGTTCACACTGTGTGCTGTGGTGTGTTCATGTATGACCAAATTGTCACTTTCAATTCACTTCACATCTTATTTAATGAGGTACAGTATAAAAACACTGCTGTAATCAACACTCTCCTCTCACAATGAGACCAGTTATAATGCAAATCACTACTAGAAGTTCATCAAAGGTAATTATTGCCATTTTGTTTGAGTAAACAAAAGATTTGTTTTTGTTTGAATTATTTATGTTTTGTAAACACTGCATCATTTCTCTTATTTTGATGTGTCATTTCCTTTATAACGATGCTTTAAAGAACAATATTTTATTTGGAAAATTAGAAGAAATATTTTTGAACTCTCTTTTTTTCCCAGAGCTATATGTTGTTGCAACCACAACAGCTCTCAAACCTAAATACATAAAAATGTGAGCATTAAAATAAATATAACTGGCCATAATGAAGAGCCAATAAATGACATTAAAATTATATTTTATTTATACAGCATTCCTATTATATGCATTTACTATGGCTTTGCTATGTCTAAAATGTCCACAATAAATGAAAAGTTTAGAATTTATTAGGTTAATGGGGGCAAAAGTATCCCATGGTTCAGTTGTTTATGACGGATTGGAATGATGAGATGTTTTCAACACACATTGCAGAAAAGAGAAGGAACGGAATCCTCCATACACTCCAATCAGTTTGACATTCCTAATATTTGAGGAGATGAAATTTGCCCTCAGATACGTGTGCAACCAAATGTGATCTGTGTAACAAATATTGAAACTGCAAAATGGAATTAATATAATTTTCCAGGTGATTTACAATTGTCAAATGATTGCAAATTGCCTGAGTCTCCAGTTGTACACATTAATCAAATCTGGAGCAATTATCAAAGCTGTGGTTAGGGCTAGTGTGTTGTTTCTGACCAAAAGACCAGAGGAAGGACTTCACAGAACTTCTGATGCAGAAAAACAACAGCATGCTTTTGCATATGTTTAAACAGGAGATTATGTTTCTGCATAATTTACTAATCATTAAAAACTGAGGCCCATCTTAAGTGTAGTGCTTTTGTCAAAAATAGCTCGTTTTAAAACTTAATAATTGACGGATCAGTATCAGCGGATACTTCTCGTTTCTGTACTGGGGTGAAAAGTAATTCTGTGTTTTAAATGCTTGAGAATTGTCTCTGGAAAGTGCATATAACAGCGGTCAGTGGGTATAAATTGCAGTATGTTCCAAGAACTTACAGGTTTGAGGCTATAAATGTTTTATTTCTGCAATCAGCAGAGACAGGCCCTGTGGATGTTTATGGACATTGTAACTTCGGAAATAAATTGAGCTAAAGTATGCCTTACCTCTTAATAGCCTTGTAGCAGATGATGACAGTAAGGAGAAGGAAGACTACTGAAGCACAGCTGACTGTGCCCAGCACCAAAATCTCAACCTCCCTTCCCCAGGGCTTCATAGGCGGAACAGTAGACGGAGCCACTACAGTAAGAGAGAGAGAGAGAGAGAGAGAGAGAGAGAGAGAGAGAGAGAGAGAGAGTGAAAGTGAGAAATGAAAAGGGCACTGAATGGACAGAAGCAGTGCTCCCGCTGTGGCCGTATATTCTCTTTCACCTGTAAAGCTCCCGGGCCCTGTGACAGGGCTGCAGTACATTGCACCACTCCATTAATCATCTCCTATCTGAGAGGTGCTTCATTCTGCCCATTACGCAGCCACCCCACCCAGAAATGTATTAGCACTTCAGGACCCTCCACCATACCTCCTGTGCCACTTTAAAGTTTGGATGAGTTTTTCTCTGGCTGGGGGAGTGGCGGCACTGCCGTGCTTTATTGAGGATGGATTTTAATGGCACTTATAAAAAAGGCACGGGAGAAGGCGAATTAACAGCCCCCGTCGTCCTCACAATCACACACAAGTACCGCCTCTACGCTCTCTTTCTCCGTGCCAATCTCTGGATTCAGCATTTTCTCTGCCTCATCAGCATACAGCATGCAGATATGGAATAGTCCATTAAAGTCAGAGAAAAGCTGCTACTACTGTGGACTGACAGGATTTGTTATCTCCCCACTGGCAGTGCAACTAAAAGGGCCGACCCTCATTTCATACCATTTCATTTCGAAAACTCCCGAGCTTAATCAAGAGTCAATGCTGGTGAGCTGCCATTTCTATAATTTACTGGTGATGCACTGATCCAATATACTGGATCTCTACTGGTACCAGCACTGAGCCTGTCAAGCAGATCAGAAATATGAGATCCATTCCATTCCATTCCATTCATTTGGCAGATGCCTTTTGCCAAAGTGACTTACAGTTTGAGGAGATCCATAAACATTTTTTGTAGTCAAAGTATTTAAAAAATTATAAACAGTGCAGCATAAACCTTCCTTTACTTTAGGTTAGTGACAAAATATGGTTCAGTCCTAGTCCTGCTGTACCCAATTATATGGTGTCCAAAGGTCCAGGGTTAGAAATGAACCATGGACAAAAAAACCAAAATTTTCTTGGTGGAAAACATCCTAAAACTTTGCCTAAAATGATCACAAAAGTGTCGCTTAGAGTTGCATGATGATGACATCGTATTAAAGACTACAGACTAATAAATTACTAAATTTCAATCAGATGAGTGATTAATATGTTTAAAACATACAGGAAAATATTTCTCCTCACTACATGTGCCCTTATTGTTCTATAAACAGTCAACACAAGGCGTTTTGCATTTTATAATCCTTTTGTTTTGTTTAAACAGTATTTTGAATGATATATGCCTGACTGTTTTTACTGTAAAACATGTTGAAGAAACGAGAACGAGTTTTATACTAATAAAAAAAGGTTTTGTAGTTTTGTTGAATTGTTTGCCACATGGTAAACCATCTCAAAAAAGAACCAACAAAGAACAGTGGTGTTGTGTTAATCAACTGCTATAAATAACAGTGTTGACAGCCCACGACTATCAGATCAGCACTGAGGTTAGAGGCAGCATCATGGCTGGTGGTGGGGCTGGAGGATGGAGGGCTGGAGGATACTTGCCTCTGGACTAAGAGGTCATGTGTTCAAATCCTACCTTCAGCACCACCACCACTGGGTTCCTGAGCAAGAAACTTAACCCCAAGCTGCTCCAGGGAGACCGCCCCCTGTAGTTAACAAATGAAAGTCGCTTTGGATAAATGCTGTAAATGTAAATGACAGCTGCAACAAACTATAACAGGCGCAGTCAGGAAAGGTATATTCTTGGTAGCCTTGGCCTGTTAAGGCTCTTCTTTGGTGTTACTTCTTTTAATGATGTAGCAGGCCATGTTATGTCATCTAAAAAAGCCACAGAGCAAAATTCATTGAAGAAAATGCTGTTGTTAAACTCAGTTCAAACACTGATGAGAATGATGTAATGCCAGGCCAAAATATTTGGTTGTAGTCAAATGCCTGTTTAACTCACTGAAAGCAGGTTCATTTCACACCATGCATTTCATTTACATCTTAAACAGATAACTAAAGAAAGTGCACATTTTACTGTAGAAGTTGCTGTCAGATGCAAAAAGGACCTGCTGGATTTGCAGAAGGCTGTGAAGGATAATCTGCCAGTGTCCTTCAAAATGGTCATATTGTAAACTGCATTTCTCAGCTGGATTCAAAGGATCTATCTGATAGGGACGGCCTTGGGTGCAGAACTGCAGCCCACCTGGACTGCAGCCTCAGCTACATTCACTTCACAATTCTCATGGGTTCCCTAATCACGCTTTGCCCTTTTGCATGTGCTCTCCATCTTGTTCTCCTTGTTCCATCCCCTTGGCGTCCTACTCACCTGCACTTTGTTTATAACCCTTCCTAATTATAACCTCCAGGCGGGTCTCATCAGTGTTCTGTATTAATTATACCCTGGAGTTTCTTTACCATGCAATGCTGCTGTCGCCTTCATGAGCCTCTGTCCTGGTCTGCCTTTGTTTGCTGCTACTGTTTGACTTCAGTATTCTTTGGTCATGTGTGTTTCCTGGCCTGTTCCTCATTACAATCCCAAGCAGCTAATTGTGTAATCTGTTGACCTTTTGTTGTTTGTTAAAATCATAAACTTCATCAAGCAATTACTGTCATTGCTGGATTTGTTGAAATGAGATGGAAGTAAACAAACCTCTGCTTTTAAAGGTCGGGGAATTCCAACAGCGCTACACCCAGAAGCAGGTCAGAGTGTCCCAAATGGCACAGAAACTGTAGTGTGAAAACAAGCACAAGCTGCACATGCTGTTTTTAGCTTTGACAGTGATTAACCCACATTCTGTGAGTATTCCCAAGACATTATGCCACAGTAAAGGGGTATTAATCACGGAGGTAGCCCTCTTTTGCACATCAGCAAATGTATACACTTAGCACCACCTGATCAATATTTACAAATCTCGCTGTTAATGCTGATTGGAGCCAACACAAACAAAAGCACGAGAAAATGAACTGGCTGTCCTATTGATCAGAGGCTTTCGAATCCATGCTTAAGCGAATGAGAAGACAAACAGAAACCGCTCAGGTTTAATAGATGCTACCGTCAGTTTGGCATGTCGGCTAAGAAGGAGTTTGAAGACTCTGGAGGCACTGGCTCTGCCTCATGCTCCCGGAGAGTCCCTGCCCTGCATATGCTGATGTTTTCCATGCCCTAAAATGCCTGATCTAACTAGTCAGCTCATTAGCAGGACTTAATGCTTTGAAGTGGGTGTATCAGAGCCGAAAAAACAAGAAAATGTGCAGCATAGGGCGGTAGCTGCACCAGGACTTGCTTGCGTTTGATTCACAGGTGGCTCAGACCCACGACTATGAGATGTCAACTTCATAGAGGGGAAAACTCAGACACACATACTGAAGGCAATATTCAGTTGTCTTTTTTTTTTTTTTTTTTTTGTATTTAGCGTTTGTAAATATCATGCTTGCCTCGGTCCTCACTCTTTTTACTGCCTGATTGCATTTCAACTCTGCATTTCACCACCAGATCTGGCATCGACATTAACACTGAAGTCAATATGGAAACCACATTATATCACCATACTATGATATTGTATTGCAATTTTTGCATATGGACTAAATGTGCTGGTTCAAAAATTGCTGGTAAAAAATTGTGGGTACTGTCATTTTCATCACATACCCGCACGAAATCAAAGTAAAAAAGACAACTTATAATCTCTTTGCAATAAAAAAAGTTGTCTATAACAAATACATTTCAATAACGATACTATTTGGTCATTTTTCCAGCAATTGAAGTAAAAAAACTAGAAACAATCTGATATTTTGAAGACCAGCTTAGACAGAAATAATGTGTCAGTTTCTGGGTGTGATTTGAGGACTGCAGCACTACAGCTTTAACAGATTATCAGAGCGGACTACTTTGTCATCTGTCATCTCATCTCTAGCTCATCCTCAGCCTCTCCGCAGCATTATAAGTGAAATTTTAGAGCCAGGAACAGAATCTGCTTCTCACTGGCTGTAGGTTTATGGGGGCTGACTCGTGTGTATGTTATCTCTGACTGCTGACCCAGAGAGGGGAGTAAAATGCATGATGTTTGGTAACGAGTGTGACGGCAGCCTGGGAGAAGAGGGCTGTCCTCACAAGACTCCTCAGCCTCAGCCGGGCCAACATACACTCTGCTGCCACCAAAAAACACATACAACATGGCTGCTTCTGAAGATGCCCTCTGGGACCAAGAAGCGTCTGGCTCGAGTGAACTCGGTAATTGGGCCCTCGTGTATCTCTAGAGAGGGGAAACGTGTGAGTAAGGAAACAGGAGAGACGTTTCATGACCACTTATTCTTCAACATCTCATCACTTCACTGCCGGAAAGGAATGAGAATGGTTTAAAATGTACACGGAAACTCCCTGAATTCAAGTATTCCTTGCAGTCAAGCATTAAAGGATTATTTCTGTATATTTTAAAACATTTTCCATTCCATACTGAAAATGTGTGCTGTATGTGTTAGGCCCAGTCAGACATAAATTGTCACCAATGCCAATTTTTAGAAGCTACAATATCTAATAATCAGTAAATGTTAGTGACAGATACAGTCAAAAGTTAATCTGTATTAAGCTTTGTGAAACTTTAGTTTTTGCAGATTTATTTCAATCCCTAAAGCACTGTTTCAGTTAGACTAGGTTAGACTAGGTATACTGTCACTGTTCCGACACACTAATTTACTAATATTAAAAGCCACAAAACTAAAAAATGCAAAATTCTTATCTATTACACTATACAGAGATTACATGGAGGTGAAATTGACACAGACTAAAACAGACGTTTGAAGTGTTTAAGACAATCAAATGACATACTCTTTATTTTCATTTATTGCAGTTTTGCAGTAAATGGTGTACTAAATACATTTAGTCAAAGTCTATGAATTTAATGGAGAAGCCAATTAGCTTGTTAGCCATCTCTAAGCCAACTGCCTTGGTGATTAGTCTAGACCAAGTTGTCATTCCTCCTTACTTTACCTTTGCTCGGTGGTCCATGTGAGCAGAATAATAGTCCATTTTCATTTCAAGGGTTTTTTTAGAGACATTCATAATTTGGTTATAATTAGTAAAAGATATGTATGTGTGTGTGTGTGTGTGTGTGTGTGTGTGTGTGTGTGTGTGCGTGTGTGTATCAAGTATTTTAAAATGGCTTGGATTTGCTCAGTCAGTCAGATTTTAGGACCAGAACTGTCCATTTTATATACTGAGTGAAAATTTCATAATGCCTCCTGCTTGTACACTACTGTATGTTGCTGCTATACTTCAGGCACTGTCCTCAACTGGTGTTCTACTGCCCACAGTCCCAACTAGTGGACCTTAATATTTCATTCAACTAGTCCATGCAACCCCTAAGTCACAGCATTCTATAAATAAATGCAGTGATTTAGAAAAAAAACACTATTGACCTTTTCTTTCGAAACAGTGTGCTTAATAAGTTATCTAGAATTCGTGTAAACTACAAGGCGGAAGGAGATTTAAAGCAAAGTCCTCTTTCCGTGATTAAGGAACAGCAGGCGTATCAGAGATACCATGATGGCAGCTGTAGAGCCAGGCCTATTAGATTAGGCTATTTTTATACCTGCTCTCCAGTTTAATGGAGTTATATTGCTCTGGATTGCCAGGCCAAAACTGATTTCAAAATGAGAGGACTGACAGGCTGCCAGGTATCAAAATAAAGAGTAGGCCAGCGCTTAGACTACTTCATCCAATGAAAAAAGAGGTTGGAATGCTAGCTAAGCAACTCCAAGTTTCCCGACAAATGTTTATATTTTAACTGAATGCCAATTCTAAGCCCTTCACTTGTGTTTGGTGGAAACAGCAGTGGCACAGGAGTCCTGCAGATGCACTGATATATGTGTGGTAACAGAGAGGATGTGAAAGGAATCAGTGGCTTGTAGCTATCCATCTACATTAGAGCTTTAAAATCAACACATCAGAAATCAAAATACATTTTACTTCCATACCATGAAATGGATGCGCACATGTTTTGCAACTCTGTAAGATTTTGATAGCTGTGATAAGTTAAGATAAGATAAGCTAAGCTAAGATAAGATAAGATAAGATAAGATAAGATAAGAAAAGGTAAACCTTAATTAGTCTCGCAAGTGGGAAATTTGCTTGGTCACAGCAAGAAGTGGACAGTACAAAGAGCAGCAAAAATAAAAAGAAACAACAAAATATAATAAAATATTATGTCACAATACAGTATAAAATAAAATGTTCAAATGTACAGTCTAAAAAATATTTAAAAATCTACTGTAAACTGTATGTAAGACTAAATATAGAAGAATAGAAGAAGAAACTATAATACGCATATAATATCTAAAGCATAAAAAATATACAGTATAACAACTTAATATACAAAACTGTGCACTACAGTACTGTGCAGAAGTCTTAGGCACCTGAGAAAATTATGCTTAAAAGCTGTTTGCTGCTGGGCAGTGGTGTTAAGTTAGTGTTAAAAACAACAAATACAAACAACATTAATCCAGTAAATGGTTGTTTTATGTGTGACAAAGTGTTTGCTTAACCATTTCCAGACCTTTGTCCTCATGGAAGCCCAGTTTTACTTGCAGCTTCATCAAATCCCTGGTTCAGCTCTTTTTACTTTAGTAGATTAAATGGAATTGTATTCTTTCACACAATGACTGGAGGCACTGAGCAGAAACCTGGATCCAAACCGGTGTTCTTCTAACCAGCTCACAAAATACTGACTACTGTTTAGAAAAAAGAAATCTTGATACCTTTTACTGCTTGCTTCTTTGTTTGCATCTATTCTAAGATTCAGTGTTTTCTATGGCAGAAAGAAACCCACTGCTGATATAAATGACTTCAAAAAATTTGCACAGGTGCCTAAAACTTTTGCACAGTACTGTATATATCTGAAAAATGTACATACATGAAAAAAAAATATATATTATATTTATTTTTATATTTTATATTTATATATTATTTATATTATATATAATTTTTCTTTTTTCTCTCTATATATAGTGTACAGTATTGTTATATTGCATATATATTGTATATCACAAAATTATCACAATGTCACATTAGTAAAAGCTATTAGTTATGTGCACAACAGACCAGTGGTACAACATCATGTTTCTGTTGACAAGAATGATGTATTAGTAAGATTAATTAAGAGTCTATTAGTAAGTGCCTGACTGCTCTTGAGGGACTCCGTGGCTTACGTGCACTATGCAGCCCACTGAGCTCAGTGTAAACACTTATCTGCCCCCGCTACCCTTAGGAGCTGCCGGCTTTGCCCCAGCGTAGCTGTGTATTTATGCAATTTTCTTTTTGAATTTTGCTATTGTCATGGTTCTTTCTCTAAAATTCTGATTAGAGAAAATGACTCAACTGACTGCAAATGCTATAAGACACTCAGTGGCTCTCAGTGTTTTGGCACACAGCACAAACAGAATTTATGTCCTAGCACAACGTTTAAAAGCAGCCAATCTTGTGACTGATTCAACTGACATACACCCAAAAACTTAATACACCTTTCCATTCAGTTAAATAGAGTCTATAGACATTTCAGTACAATGTATTTATATTTCATTGAAAGGCTCTTTGGAAAAACATTAACAGATGTAATTTGTATACAACTGTCACCAACATGCCCATTCAGGAAGTAGGTGCACATTTCCATTATTTGGTTTTTATTTTAATATAAAGCAAAGAAGGTACGAGGGCCAAAGCTCAAACAAAGGGTAGAACCTGAACAGAACACAGCTGAGAATACGGTGAGGGAGAACAGACATCCTAGACACAGACAGACTATCAGTGTTGGGCAAGCTACTTAGAAAATGTAGTGAGCTAAGCTATCAGTTACTCTACATTGAATTAAGCTTAACTA
>JBBPDH010026213.1:0-10572 GCA_037974565.1 Clupeocharax schoutedeni
TATATATGTGTAATGATGTTGGTTTTGTAAACATCTCGTCAGTTAGTCGATGTTCACCTCAACACTGATGTGACCGGACAAACACGAGCTGTGGTTGCTTTGGTTACAGTGGCTTAACTGTGTAAAATGTAAAGGTTTGTTTTACAGCGAGTGTGTGTGTCTGTAAATTTAAACTCTGAGTGTAAAGGTGACGGTGTATCAACTGTAATTCTGAATCTCTATTAACCTGCAGTTCAACAGATACTAGAGTTAGAATATTCAGTGATTGAATGTGTATGTGTGTGTTCGGAAGTTATTAGTGTTCAGTGTGTGTGTGTGTGTGTGTGTGTGTATGTGTGTGTTCATCAGTTATTAGTGCTAGAACCTTCTGTGTAAGAGTGTGTATTCCTCAGTTATTAGTGTTAGACCCAGCACTTAAAATTCTAACATACAAAACTGCTGAATACACACACACACACACACACACACAGTGATGCGGCGCTTTAATGGAAAGTATTCGGGCCGTGTGCCTACTCTCTGGCGGGATAAGCGTCGGTTTCTCGGGTGAAGAGGTTCCGGACGCGCCGCGATAACGCGGTTGTGATGATTAGTTTGAGATTCGGGAATTCGAGGGTTCCGGGACAGCGGGAAGTGTGAGACGCTCGGTGTCTTTATTCCAAGCTAAATATCGTGGCGGCGGCATGAGGACGTCCTGCGTGCGGAGCGGCCGGGGCGTAATCCAGTCCGGCGCCGTTTTGCTTCAAAACATTTAAATTAAAGATCCTAATCTGATCATGAAGCCGCACTCATACGTTACACACCAGGCGCCCCGAGCACGTCCGTATCGGATTACGGTTCTAAACGTCTTCTGCAAGAGAAAAAGGTGAAATAATAACGGCTTTGCGCTCACAGTGGAACCTTAAAGCCAGTCTGAGGTGGCGGTGTAACTCTGACCTCTCGAAATAATTCGATCCGAGTCGATTAGTTCGGCATGATTCATTTTTTGCTTCAACTTTTAAAAGTACAAACAAAACCGAAGAACCTGACCAGCAGTGAAATGTGGGCCTTAAAAATGCACATAGAACCTTTTATTTAGATATTATTATTTTTATTTATGAAAATAATATGTATTTTTTTCATTTCACATATAAAATAGCAAGACTGTGTTTAATTTTAAAGCACATGTAAAATAACTGCAGTCGAACAAAGTGCAGAAGTAAAATAATATAATAAAAATATCTTAAAATAAATTTTAGTTGAATAAAGTTGAATAAAGACCTGTGTGTTACAAGACCCCTAGTGTAAATTATTTAGTAAATAAATTAATGAAGATCTACATAAATAAATAAATATAGTGCTTTGATAGCCGCCTCCATGGCCCACATACAAAGATCTCAGTGTTAAAAAAATTTCTTATTCAATATTATCAAAATGTAACAGTGAACCAGAGTTAAAAAAAAATAGGCATTGAATAAAATAAAATATAAAAATGTAAAAAATGGGATGAGAAATGGCTTTACGCATCTGGAAAGTTGGTTTAGTTGATTTTAAGTTAGTTAAGTGTTTGTTGGATTATAATAATAAATTAGCTGGGGGAAATTCTCATTCTCTACCAGGAACATGCTAAAATATAACACTGGACTGTTGAGTAAAAATTTTCTGTGTATGTTCTCAGCTCATTCTCAGCTTATGTTTTAATGTTCCCATTATGTTAACTTCAGTAAATTAACTTAAATTAAGTGTGTTTCTGTAGAGGATTTGCTCTTATTTACACAACCGAATCACGTCCTTTTTCTCCGGAAAAAGTGGAGAGAGGGAAGCGTTAAATTCGCGAGTTTTCCAGTTAAAAAGGAGGATGAAATTGACAGCAGCTTTAAAGGGTTTGAGGGAGACCGCACACTGACATCTACATCACCCTCAGAGAGAGAGAGGTAGAGAGGGAGGATGTGAGAGAGAGGGAAAGAGAAAGAGAGAGCGGGCTACAGAGAGTTGAAGGGGAAAGAGAGAGAGACAGACAGAGAGAGAGAGAGTGTGTGTGTACTCTGTTGTTCCTAATAGAGAGAAAAGCAGAGTAATGGTCTGTCAGTTTGAACAAAAGGAGAGAAGCTTCCTGAGCGCCGGAGTCTCGGCGCCCGAGCGCCAGTTTATAGAGCCGATGACCGAACCACAGGTCCGTCTCCGAGCCAAAGGCGGCCCGACAGATAATTGGCTTTCTGAGAGCAGGCGGTGACCTGAGGTCTACATCTAAACACGGTGGAGAACCTCCCGTCCCGTGAGGGTCACGGTTCCTCAGTTATTTAACCCTTAGAACCCTCAGGGTATTTTTCCCCTTTCTGGATTTCTTGTTCTTTTCTATTCTGTAAAACCTTCAGGGGTCTTTCAGCACAGCCAGCCAAAATGACAGAGGGAATATTATTACAATCACTATTTGTATACAAACTCCTCCCCCATCAAAAGAAAAAACACATCAGAAAATTGCAATAAACATAAAAAAATCATGGAACTTTTCAGCTTACACACACATCACCTCACCCACACACACACACTCCCACACACCCTTTCCACTTATCCACACTCTTACACACCCCTTCTACACACCCCACACTCACGCACACACCTTCTACACACCCACACACACACTGCTTCCACACACCCTCACACTGGCACACACCCCTTTCACACACACCACACTCACACACCCCTTCCATACACACCTCATTCATACACACCCACACACACTGTTCAACCAGACCAAAAATCACCTGTAGACACCTGCTGTTTCTTCTGAAATCAGAGAAAGCCTTTTAGGAAGATACTGATATTGGAACATTACTTTGAGGATTTAACTGCATCCATAAGAGCATTAGTGAGGTCAGATACTGACAATCAGTTCTGCTCCAGTTCTTTCCACATATACTGAATATTCTCCGGTGCTGGGAGGGGCTTGATACTCCTCAAGGGCCCTACCCTCATAATCTCTGACCTCTGAGCTTTATTAGCTGTGATATTCTGGTATTAGTGGTATTATGGGACTTGGAAACAGCTGTTAGCACAATATCTGTTCATTCCAAAAGCAATTCATGCAAAGTTTGGGCCACCGATACGAGTCATAATGAGTTCACAGCTCTGCTTGTCCTATGGCAACAGACAAGCCACATTTTCCACCCTCCTGTATGAGCAATTATGAAAAATACTACCTGAAAACAAACAGTCACTGGGAAGAGGATGTAATAAAACATAATAATAATAATAATAATAATAATAATAATAATAATGATCATGATTTTGAATGTGAGTCTATGCAGAATTTGTGTCTGCCAACACCAAAGTGGAGAGAGAGAGAGACCCAGATTGACATTTGCCTCACTTTCTCACTTCTTGTTTGTTCTTCTGCTACTTTTAGCTTGATAGTGGATGCAATCACACTGTTGTTCTTTTTATTATTAGCATTATTATTGTTGGGTTTCTTTGGTCCTGCTTCTTTTTGGTGAGCTTGTTTGCAAATGTGCTTTTTTTTTAAACACATGTTTAATATCCGGTGTATTGCACATTATCGAGCACATGATCAGGGGACAAGTCACCTCTATAATGAGTGAGGAGAGAGAGCCCCGG
Source organism: Clupeocharax schoutedeni (assembly GCA_037974565.1). Classification (NCBI taxonomy): domain Eukaryota; kingdom Metazoa; phylum Chordata; class Actinopteri; order Characiformes; family Alestidae; genus Clupeocharax; species Clupeocharax schoutedeni. The sequence goes on from JBBPDH010026213.1 coordinate 3,592, forward strand.
AGCGAGCATTGTGACACCACAGCAGGTGCAAATCAGCAAATCTGGAGCAAAAAATCAGTCAGGCGAAAGATACAGAGACAACAGAGACTCATAAACAGCATTCAAGACACTAAAGCGCAGGTCAGTTATAAAAAGAAAGAAGTGTGTCACTGTTTGTTGAGGTTAAAAAAAACCCAACATGAATGCTCGTTTTAGTGCTGCAGATTAGCTAACAACAGGGTTGGGGGTTCAAATTCATGTCCTGCGTGTGTGTTTGTGTGTGTGTGTGTGTGTGGAGTTTGCATGTTCTCCTCATGGTGGCATTTGTTTGCTGTGGGGTCTCCAGGTTTCTCCCACAGTCCAAAGACATGAGCGTCAGGGGAATTGGGGATTCTACATTGACCACAGGAATGTGTGTATGTATGTGTGTGTGTGTGTGTGTGAGAGAGAGAGAGAGAGAGACCTCAGTTATTAGACTTGAGGCTGTATCTTAACTTTCCTGCTTGAAAAATGTGCCTGAAGGACATTAAAGTGCAGGCAGCAGCGTAACAAACGGGGGTGGGGGACCGGGGATGGAGGACTTTTAGAAACAGGTGATTCTGTTCCCCGCACTTTTTTTGACCTAGTGCCAATATTTCCGCCCGTGTTCTCTGATTTGTTCATTAGATTTGAGTGAACTAACTAAAGCCAATCACAGTGCAAATCTCTTGGGCGTCTGCCATACGCTTCAAATCTTGTTGCTCTTGTTCACCCACTTGGCTGTCTGGGGTAAAATGCACCCTAGAAAAAAGCAGAGGACGATTACATACTTTTTTCAAACACACAATCTAAGTTATCCTGGCATGTTTCTCAAATTGCCACTTTGGTGCTGTGAAATGCCCATTGTTCTTCTATTTAGAATTTATTATACTGTATGAACACCCTTGGGTTACATCACCATACTGCCCCCCCACTTTTAAATTGGCTGCTATGCCCCTGAATGCAGGGATATGACATATTAAGCTGCTTGCCTCCTGCCCATGGCACCCCTGTGCCCCCTGCTGTGCCTACCCACACCTATGTGTTCATCTGCGCTCATCAAAAAGACACTTTTGTGAGAACTGGAGTCCAAACACATTTAGAACTTTCTCGCGGAAATGCACTCTAGTTGAACGTGCCCCTTCCACTGGTTTATATAAGAAGAGAACATAAGATGTTTGGTTCCTCAGCAGAATTGTTCAACCAAAGGATAAAACACCTGTGGATACCTGTTGCTTCTTCTGAAATCAGAGATATATCAACTGGGGGAGCCTTTTAAGAGTGCCTGGAACATTGCTGTGTGGATTTAATTGCAGGAGGGCATTAGCGTGGTAAGCTACTGATGCTAATGATCGGTTCTGCACTCAGCCCGGCCCTGGGTGAATTTCAGATTGCATCTGTTAAAAGAGAATAACTGCAGCCGAGGAGCTGAGCAAGGCAGAGCGGATTTGCTATCAAATCGGAAACTGAGGCGAGGAATTCCATCAAACCAGCTCAGCCTCCTGAAACGATCTGGAAGAGCGTCCTCGGAATTGGAAAGGAATGTGGTTGAGCGGTGGAATGCCCTTGTGTTAGCATTAGCCAATGACGCTGCGGACTGCGCTAATACTTTGCTCCAAGCATTTTTAACCAGTTTTAGATTTATAGTGGAGCAATGTGGGAACCTGGAAGTAAGTAAAGGCTAGTGGGGGCCGACTGACTCAATGATCTATATGTTAACTTGGCTAAAATGCTAACTTGGATGTCTAAATAAAAGGCTGTTGTATTTGTTTATGCATTTGCAGAGCTGGAGATATTAACCAAAGGTTGAACAGACAATGCTAATCTTCATAGGAGCACTAACATACTAACATGACCAATGAGTGAATTAAATGACCAGATGAGATTAAGATGTTGTCTGATAATGTCAGACATCAGACAGTGCTGGTTTGCTTCCACTCCAACCTCCTTTGGCATCTTCAGGTTGCAGGAACACTTTTGTCCAGACTGCTAACAGCTAATTAAAGCCGTTAACGCTACAGTCCATTTGCTAAAGTTGAAAAGTCCATTTGCTGAAGTTGAAAACGGAGGTGATGAATTCCATCAAACCGGCTCCTGAAACAACCCAGATTCTTCTACTCCAGCTTCCTTCATCATCTTCAGACAACATGAACTCTCATCCTAAAGGCTAACAGCTAATTAAGAGGCATTAAAGCATTTGGTAACCTGGACGAAATCCCTGATTTAAAAAAGCTAATGGGCAAAAGTCAAAATCATGACCCATTTCCATGATGCGAGGTGTGAATAGTAGCCAGCAACTTGCAATTAAATAAAAGCTAATGAGAATGTTTACTTAGCGCTAACTGTTAACACTAGCTGAAGGCATAGCAGGCGTTAATTCTACTCGGAGGCTCGACTCTGCTGACACTAAACATTCCGAGAATTTTCCAAAATGCTAATGCAGTAAATAAATGGACCTGTCGACCCTGCTAGTGCAGCCATTCCCATCAGAGAGCATTAGTGAGGTCAGGTACTGATGTTGGAACATTGCTGTGAGGATTTGATTGTATGAGAACATTAGTGAGGTCAGGTACTGATGCTGGAACATTGCTGTGAGGATTTGATTGTATGAGAACATTAGTGCAGTCAGCTACTGTTTTGGATCCCAAAGTTTCTGGATGGAGCTTCATTACTCCAGAGACTTTACACCCTCAAGTTTATTGAATTGGGTTGAAAAGTTTCTGTGGTGTAATCCTTTATTGAACACCTATAAGCTATAAGGTCTTCTGTCATTTGATGTTTCTCATCAGCACCTACGAGCTTGAGCCTCTTCTCTGGTGTTCTGTTTCTTACAGTTATTGGCGTTTCCCAGTAAAAACAAGCTTATACCATCAACCCTGAAGCATTATTAGCGCCGCAAATAACACAGCAGGCCTTCGTGTCTCTGGAGTGGAGGACAAGGAAAATAGATGTTTTAATTTCATTTAAAGTCCAGAGGTGATCCAGTTATTAAACTATGTAAATCTTGTAACGAAAGCCATAGAAGGAGATGCCATAGGTAGGTGCACTTAGAGCATTTCAAGCCATAGGATACATTCCTGTAATGTAGTCTTTTTTTTTTTTACTATTTTATTGGAATATTCTAATGTATTTAGTTTTACTGATGATGTTAATTCCACATATGTCCATGCCAAGTTGCCCTGAACGCACTGGACCATCATGGCATTTCACCAAAAGCCTCATTACCCCAGTTTATCACTCTTGCGTCTGTCTGATTATTTTTGGCCATTCTTTTAGTCATGATCCCTCATTTTTACAGCTGTAAAACATCTAAACACAAATGCACAGATCCTACGCAACGCGTGCCTGTGGTTCTGCGTATACACATCCTGCAGATTATTGAGAGCATTTTGGCCACTAGAGGCGCTACATGCTCATGTTTAGCCATTAGCTTAGCATTTCTACACAAATGTTCCCTTTTTAAAAATAACACAAGGCCCCTTGTATGATAACACAGTGTGTGTAGTAGATTTAGCTTCTAGTTTAACATTTCCACACAAACGTTACATTCCAAAAATAACATAACAGCCTTTCTAAATATGACGCAATGGCATGTGTTTTGTTAGGGTTATTCTTTAGCTTAGTATTTCTACATGAATGCTGTGGTTATAAAAACAGAAGCGATTCCACGATGTATCTTCAGACACCTGTAGAACGTTCTTGCTGGCTTTCCAAAACAGTTTTCTGCTCCATGCCTCTAGTGGCCTCTAGTGGACAAAAGGGTTAGTGCTCAATAATCTACAGGACATTTATAAACATATTTACTGAAGAACTAAACCAGAACTGGCCGTGCTGATTTAACCATTAGAAGATGCAGTTCCTGCCTCAAACAACAAAAAATATATTGTAATTTCATACAAGATTCATACGTTTAATTGAATCGGGATAAAAAAAAGTTTGGAAAGAGCAGATTCTAAGCCTTCACTCCACAATACAGTTGCTTGTGTGAGTAGAAGAAATATTTTATTATGATTACAATTTACATTTACGGCATTTAGCTGACGCTCTTATCCAGAGCAACACACATCAGTGCTTAAGAACTTTTAAAAAGTTGTGTGTGCAAAAAATACATTATTGAATTTTTACAGTTTTGATTTTTACAATTTTTGAATTTTGACTTTTTGAAATGGGAAAAAGGTCAAAATGTGTAAAATGTAAATGTTATGTATTAAGTACCTATTAAATTAATCATGTCATTGTGTTTTTATGTGGCAGCCATAATTCACTCGACCTCTAAGGGTTAACTCATCTGAGTGCGGTCAAATCTGGGCCAGCAAACTGAATAGAAATGAACATGGGCCGGTTCTGTGGGCATCGCATCAACAAACACACAAATAAATAAAAAAAACAAATGTCTTATCATCCCTAGCATTCTCTCCTGGAGAGCTACATCTAATTTCAATCCCAGAAGAAAAGCCACATCTGTCCGCTCTGGTGCTCCTTCAGCAAAAAAAACTGCAAAACAAAATCTATCACAGTGTAGTTCAGCCAAGAGGAAAAACCTATTGACCAACATGGAAGTTTTGATATTTATTTGAATTGGTTAAAAATTTAGCCAATGCAATTTTGTATCACATATTTTATCTCTCACATCATAAAGTCAGATTCCACCAGCAAGATTATCAGCATTTACCGACGATATTAAGAAGGCGATATTCACTGACAATATCGGTCAAATGATTCATCGTTCTGTCTCTTTGGCAACAGAACCAGCAGAACCATCCTGTCATGGTTGTTAGTATATTTCAGGACCCCTCCCCCCCACCCCTTTTATACACCTGTATCCATTAGGATGTAAATCTATAAAGCTCCTGATTCAGTTTTCTCTGATTCTTAAAGAAACTATTCAGTGAATCATTTTAATGGCTCACTGTTGACTACAGCATCTACTGAATGGGGAACCGGTTCTGTTATGGTTCGAGCACCAGATTTTGAAGGGTCTGGAACATTTTGGCTAAAACATAAATAAAATTAGAATATAAATCCAATTGGATTCAATACATGTTGGATCCAATTCATGTTGTTTATCCAGCATGAATCATGACAACAGTGAGTGTGACGTTACAAAGTGTGGAGAACACAATGTAAAATGATAGATCTTCAAAAAATTAGAAACCCGTGTTCTGCAGAGGAAAAGTGTTTAAAAGAGATTTGGTAATCTAGCTACAACTGAGCAACGTTGAAAACTGGTGGAAATGCTGGGTGAACCGACATTCAAAGAATCTTGAATAGAACCGGTTCAAGAAACCATTCCCTGTTGGTGGAAAGAGGTACTAGATAACTGCCCTGGCCTCAGTCCACTGTTTCTCTAACAAGGGGTTATTTCAAATTTTATTTGTATCCAGGTTTTCACATTTGTTGTCTTTATTTTGGTTTAAATTCAAGATACAACCAAAAAAGTAGTCCTTAATAATGAATGTGACTGCAGTGGTGAAAATTAGACAAGCATTATGTTCTTTTTACTTTCTTTATACATTTGAAAAATGGATTTCAGACCTTTATTTTGACCCCCAAAAATCATTAAATCTATAAAGATGATTTAGTAAATAATGAAAAATCATTCCTAATCCATTACAGCCCAAACCAGTGTTTAGCATTTTCATACCCATAAGAGTTTACAGATGTAAAAATTGGCACTAATGAGTCCCAGGTTTCTGAAACATAATATAATTACGAAAATGTGTGTGTTCGAGCGGATAGGTGGATGGATAAATAGATGCATGAATGGATGAATATATGGATGGATGGATGGGTGGATGGATGGATATATGCATGGATGAATGGATGGAAGGAAAGTTGAATAGATGAATATATGGATGGGTGGAGGGATGGATGGATGGATGGATGGATATATGCATGGATGAATGGATGGAAGGAAAGACGAATGGATGAATATATGGATGAATGGATGGGTGGATGGATGAATGGATGGATAAATGGATGGATGGATTTGTCCCATGATAAGCCAGTTAATGGTTTCATATTCAAACTCATTATACGTCAACCATAATCACATATGACACCATTGCGTGTGTGTGTGTGTGTGTGTGTGTGTGTGTAGTTTCCATCATCTTTCCAGTGCTTATTTGCCTTCACACACTCCTCCCGGTGAAATCTGGGGTGTTTACCTGAATTGCTGTGCTCCTCCATCCCTCAGAGTGGCCCGAGTGATGGGTCGGAGGATCCAGCGATGTCTGTGTTATTTCATGTTTTTTTATTTTATCTCCCACCAGCTGCTGCCGTGTTCACAGCTGGAATAATAATAATAATAATAATAATAATAATAATAATACCTTGGTAAGGCCCTGTGGCACCGGCGGCGGCATCCTGGCCGAAGTGCTGATTCTGCTCTTTCCTCTCTTCAGTGTTTCTGTCGTCGTGTCTGAACCCTGTTAGAGTGACGAGGGAAGGTGTAAAACCGAAAAAGAAAAAAAAAAGAAAAGTATTCACGGTTCCTCTGTTTGTACCTCATCTTTAATCCACCGTTTACTTAACTCATCTATAAACTAAGCAGCTGTAACTAAGTATGTATCCTACAATGATTTATGTAGACTTATTCTATAAATAAACCAAAAAATGTAAAAAAAACAAAAAATCTCCTGTTTTTTTGTGCTGTGTTGAAAAATTCTGCTGTACCGGTCATTGATTTTTATTTAGATCACACAATTAAGGCCAAAAAGGGATGTTGAGGTGCTTTATTCATGGAGAAATTATCAAGATAACAAGGAGATCCAGTAAATTCTCATTCAGCATGTTGAAAGAAATTTATGGGAAATGACAGTGATTCTATCATAATTGCTGCATAGTAAAATGGTTTATGACATTGTTAATCTGTCTGGTTTTTGTCACATTGAGGAGATTAAATGAATGAACAAATGTTTTACTGACAGGCTGCAAAGTGTCTAAAGATACAAGGAGCCTAGATAAAGGAGCTCCACCCACTCA